>VMDO01007966.1:0-38250 GCA_007922755.1 Pedetes capensis
TCTTCCCCAGTAGTCTTTTGAGTGCCTTCCAACCTGGGGGCCTCATTTTCAGGCACTATATCTGACAGTGTTTCTTTGCTATCCATAGGGTTTTCAATGGCTAGTTGTTTCGGGAATGGCTCGCCAGGTCCTACTCCCTAGTCTGTCTTAGTCTGGAAGCTCAGCTGAAAACCTGTCCACCTTGGGTAACCTTGCTCATATCTAAGGTTACAGTGGCAGAGCTCTCAGCCTCATCGCAACACGCAAACCCCCACGGCAAACTGACAGACATGTGGGGGCTTGTAATAACTATAAGCTCCTAATGATATTTATTTTGTCCATTTTTAGTATGAGACTGATTCACTATGAAACAAATGTGAATTATAATTTTGTTTATTGAACACTTTTATATGCATAAATCCTATGTAATAACCATTGTTCAGAATAATTCCATTGACTCTTCTCACAACCTTCTCACCTTGTTTTTTAATTCATTAGAAAGGTCCATGGCTTCGAACTCATGATCCTCCTGCCTCCACCTCCAGAGTTGCTGGAATTATAGGTATGCGCCACCACTCTGGGCTTTCTTTGTTATTTAATGCACAAAGTACAACTTTTCTATCAAGTGGAAGCTTGGAGAAACTGTTTTACGTTAAGAGAATTTTTCATATTGTGAAATGCTATTTGCTGTGGTTCTGGTGCCATCCCACTCTGGCATCGGATCTTGTTAGTTCTCAGAAGCTAAGCAGGGTGGGGTCTAGTTAGTACTGAGATGAGAGACCCCTTGGGAATACTGGGTAATGTAGGTTTGGGAGAAGGACCTGGCAGCCCACTCCTAAAAACAATCAGCCATTAAAAACCGTATGAATAGCAGAGAAACATTAACAATAATGTTGGGGATGTCACAGTGTCAGGTAGTGTTTTGTTCTGTTGTCCACTGGGTCTCTATGAGGTGGGCCTGACTTGATGGTACCTAGCAGTATATACCATGGGGGTAGGGTAGGACTGTCAGAAACATGGCATGTTTGCTTCCTTTCCCACCTCCCACACGTAGAGCAGATGCTGCTGCTTTTTCTGGAGCTCACACTCAGTCTCAGAATCCTTTTGTATACATGTTTCAGAGGCCATCATCAACTGATGAGTGATGGCATTGAAATCCAAACTTTTTGCATGTTGGCTCAAGGTCTTATTATCTCTTAAGGAGCCCAGCACTTGGAGCCAAAGATACAAACTCAGACCCCAAAGAAAAACTGATAAATTTTTAAAGCACTTTTCTTTAAAAATTCAAAAAAAAATTAAAAAATTCCCTTTATAATAAACGGAAATGAATCTAGAATATATTTTACTTTTAGATCCAACTTGGAACTATAAGTTTAATAGCCACCTAACCTGGGTAATGAAATATTTACAGTTTTTAACAAGTGCTGCAAGGTCAGCATATTGACCTGAAATGGGAAGAAAGGAAAGTAATATCATATATCTTCTATTTGTCAGAAATCAACATTTTAAAAATTATTTTTTTCCTCACAACAGCTGTTCCAGGGAGCAATAAGAAATCTCACTTTTAGTGAGGTGTGTTGGCACACACCTGTAACCTCAACACTCAGGAGGCTGAGGCACAAGAATTGTGAACTTGAGGCCAGCCTGGGCCACACAGACTGTGAATAAAGGAAAAAAAAAAGTATAAGGGAATCCCATTTTTACTGTTGAGGAAATTGAAACCTTAGAAGATTAAATTACTTGTCCACATTATGCAGCCCTTAAATAGCAGAGCCATGGGGGCTGGGACTTAGCTCATTTGGTACAGTGCTGTGCTGCAGTCACTGAGTTCCCGAGTTCAATTCCCAACACAGCAAAAATGGGAGAAGGACCTGGCAATCCACTCCCAAGGCAATCCCGAAACAGCCATTGAAAACCCTATGAGGGTCACTATGAGTTGGATACTTACTCGATGGCACCTAACAACAACAACAACAAAGACCCTGGTGGTTTTATGAAAACTGAAAGGCTTTTGTTTGCAATATTCTTAAATTGAGCTAGCTGATTTGTAATAAGTAGATGCATGGATTAGGACATCAGGGTTGGTCCCATCATTTCTTTGAAATCTTAGTTATTTCTTGTATTAGAGCCAGAATCAAACTTTCCATTATTATAAAATAAAAGAGAGGGGGGAGAGAGTGAGCACAATGTAAATATAATGCCACAATGCCAAGTACAGTAAAGGTAGTGGCCAGTATAGAGTATTTACTTTTCAAAGACTGCCTGGGCTATTTTTGCCTTATGTATTTCTATTTAAATCTCAGAATTATCTTACCAATTTGTACAAAATTACCCCCTGGGAGAAATGGTATATTTAACACAGGTACATTGAAGTTACTGATACATAGATGTACCTAGTTTTCTGTTTATTCAGTAATATTGTATAGTTTTCTGTGCTAGCTTCTTCTATTTGTGTTATTAATTTCTAAATATTTATGGGTTTCTAATACATTATAGCATATCTTTTAAAACTTTACTTTTGAATTGTTTTTAATTGTTAAAAAAGATGTTTTTATATCAGCCTTATATCTAGAAACTTGTTGAGTTTACCTATTAATCCCAGATTATAAATTCTTTTGGATTTTTCTACACATGGAATCAATAATTTGTGAGTTATGACATGCATGTGTCTTTTTAAACCATTGTTTTTTCCTACCACATGTCATTATTTAAGACCTTCACAAATTTTTTTAAATTTTTACTATACATTGATGATTCATAAGCATATATTTTAATGTATATACTTATGAAGTACAAAATAATGTCATGACTTATGAATACAATGTGGACTAATTAAATCAGACTAATATATTTATCACTTCAAATATTTGTTTCTTGGGGTGAGACATTTGAAATTTACTTTTAGCCACTTTGAAATACAATAGACTATTATTAACTATATTGACCATACTCTGCAATTGTTGTTGTTGTTGGGTGCCCTCGAGTCAGTATCTGACTCATAGTGACCCTGTGTACAAAAGGTGAAACACTATTGTCAGTGCTTCTCTGCTGTTCATATGGTTTTCAATGGCGGATTGATTTTTGGGAGTGGGCTGCCGGGCCCATCTCCCAAGCCTTCAGCACATGGTGTTCCCAGGCAGTCTCCCATCCAAGTACTAACCAGGCTCCCCCAACCCTGCTTAGCTTCCAAGATCTGACAGGATTAGATGCCACAGGGCTACAGCTGCAGGCAGATACTCTACAATAGATTAAAAAAAAAATCTTATGCCTCCTGATCCTTTGTACTCTTTTTCCGTTATCTTTTTGCTCCCCCAAACTCCCAGCTTCTCTAGCCATTATTCTATACTTTTTAAATTAGTCTGTCTTAGATGCCACATAAAAGAACATGTAGCATTTATCTTTCTGTGCCTGCCATATTCCACTCAATGTAATGTTCTACAATTCATGTTGTCATATATTTCAGAATTTCTTGCTTTTTAAAAGCTTAATACTATTCTATGTACATACCACATCTTCTTTATTCATTCATCCACTGAGGGACACTTACACTGATTCCATATATTGGCTATTGTGACTACTGCTACAAAGAACATAAGGGTACAGACATCCCTGACAGATTGATTTCAAATCTTTTGGGTAAATACTTAGAAGTGAGATAGCTTGATCATATGGTAATTCTTTTCTGTTTTTTGGGAAACCTCCATAAAATTTTTCATAATGGCTGTACTAATTTACATTTCTGCCAACTGTATAAATGAGTTTGGTTTTCTCTATCTTCTCTCCAACTGATTTTGTCTTTTTATAATAGACATGCTCACAGGTATGAGGTGATGTCTTAGTTTTTAATTTCCATTTTCTAATGATTAGCAATGTTGAGCATTTTTATATACCTGTTGGCCTTTTGTATATCTTAATTTAAGAAATGTCTATTATTTCCTTTCCTCATTTTTAAATTGGTTTATTATGCTAATAAGTTGTATGAATTCCTTTCATATTTTGGATGTATATTACTTTCAAATATTTTCTCCTAATCTGCATGTTGTCTTTTCATATTATTCTTTAATCTGATGTAATCTCATTTGAATATTTTTACTTCTGTTATCCTGAGTTTGGGGGGTTAAATCCAAAAAAAATCACTGCTTAGATCAATGCCATGTAGTTTTACTTGTATTTTTTTTTCCCCCCGGTACTGTGGGTTGAACCCAGGGCTTTGCGATTGCATGCTTTGCATGTGCTGGATGACTGAGCTGCAACACCAGCCTATTGTTTTTACTTTTTTTTTTTTGAGACAGGGTCTCCAACTTGCAATCTTCCTGCCTCCACCTCCTGAGCTACTGGGATGACAGGCGTGCATCACCATGCCCAGCTTCTTATATGTTTTCTTTTAGAAGTTTTTCAGTCTCAGGTCTTACCTTTAAGTCTAATCCATTTTCACTTGATTATTGTAGATCTGTTACTTAAGGGTCCAATATCATTCTTCAGCATGTGGATATTCTACTTCCCAAACATCATTTAGGAAAAACACTATCCTTTTCCCATTGTGTATTCTTGGCACCTTTGTTGAAAATCAATTGACTAGTTATGTGGGTTCATTTTTGGTTGCTCTGTTTCACTGGTCTATGTGTCTACTTTTATGTCATTACAATGCTATTTTGATTACTATGGCTTTGTAGTATAGTTTGAACTCAGATAGTGTCATGCTTTGTTCTTTTGCTCAGGATTGCCTTGGCTATTTGGAGTTTTTGTAGTTCCATATAAATTTTGGATTTTTTTTTTCTATTAAACATAACATTGGAATTTTGATGGGGATTGCACTGAATCTATAGATCACTTTTGTTATATGGATATTTTAAGGATATATTCTTCCAGTTCATGAACACAAGATATCACTCCATTTATGTATGTCTTTAATTTCCTTTATCAATATTTTGTAGCTTTCAGTATATATTTCTTTTATCTCTTTTGTTAAATTTATTCCTAAGTATTTTATTTACTTTTGGTGGAGTTTTTGGGGTTTTCTACATATCATGTTGTCAGCAAACAGTAACAATTTCATTTCTTCCTTTCTTATTTGGATGGTTTTCTTTCTTTCTCTTATCTAATTCCTCTGGCAAGGATTTCCAATACCATGTTGAGTACAAGTTGTAAGAGTGGGTGCCCTTGTCTTCTAGTTTTCAGTTTTTCACTAGTGAGTATAATGACAGCTGTAGGCCTCTCATATGGGTGCTTCATTGCTCCAGCACAATTTTGTCTTTTCTTCTGCAGTATTGAAGTTTGAATCCAGAACCTCATGCACACTAGGCAGGCACTCCATAACTAACCATACTCCCAGCCCCCTTTATATTTTTTATATTGAGACACACTCTAAGTTGTGTAGGCCTGCCTTTAGCCTTGCTCCAGCCTCTAGAGTAGTTGATATTACATGCATGCTCAGCAGTGCCCAGCCACCAACACAGTTTTTAATAAAAGTGGTAATGTTGAGCATCTTGACTTCATTTCCAAACTCAATGAGAAAACTTTCAATATTTCAGCATTGTTGTTCCTTATCCACTTTATATTAATATTCTAATAGTTCAAAAAAGTCCTTGCCACCCTTATTTGCTAGGAGGTTTAAAATTATCTTATTTATGAATGAATATTAAATATTATAAGTGGCATTTTTCATATCTGTTAAATTGGTATTGGGACTGTTCTAATTCTGTTAAAGGGATCAATTGCATTGGCAGATTCTTTTTTCATGTTAAAATAATTTTTATATTTCTAAAATAAATCCTGCTTGTGATACATCATTTTTTTAATTTGCAGCTGTCTGATATCTTTTTGTATCTATGTTCTCAAGACATATTTTTCCTCTCTTATAATGTCCTTGCCTAGTTTTGTATAAGTTCATCCTCACTTCATGCAATGAGTTAAGAACTAGTTTCCCCCCCCCCTTCTGTTCTCTGTAGAGATTTTGTAAGTTTGGTTCTATTCTTGTCTTTTGTATTATTTAAAGCAGTATCCCCCCTAAAAAAAAGTTCAGTTTCATTATTTTTGAATGTTTGGAAAATTTCCTCAGTGAAACCATTTCCCTCCATTAGCGGAATTATCATTGTGAACAAAATTTTTCCGTTGTAGATTGAACTACCTTAATGGATATAGGACAATTTGGGTTTTCTATATCTTCAAGTAGGGCTGGGATTTAGTTCAGTTGGTAGAGCGCTGTGCTGCAGTTTCTGAGGTCCCGAGTTCAATTCTCAGCACCGCAAAAATTGGAGAAGGGCCTGGCAATCCACTCCCAAGGCAATCCCGAAACAGTCTGCCATTGAAAACCCTATGAGAGTCGCTCCACGGCACCTAACAACAAGAACAACAATATCTTCAAGTGGAAGTTTGGCATATCTTAATATTTAAGTAATTTTTCACTTTTGTGTAATTTTTCAGATTTAATGGATAAAGTTGTTCAAAATATCGTCTTATCCTTTTTATGCAGGGTCTGTAATGATGTACTCTTTTTCATTCCTAAAATTGGTAATTCATGTGCTCTGTTTTTGAAACTCACCTTAGTCTTTTCCAGGAAAAATAACACTGAAAGGCTTTGTGGATGTTTCTGTTCTACATTTTTCAGTACTGGGGGCTGAGCCGAGGGCCTCACGTATGCTTTGCAAGTGCCCTATCACTTCCCTGAACCTCGAGCCCATTTTTTACTTTCTTTCTTGGGACAGAGTCTTGGTAAATTATGCAGGCTGCCTCTGGCCTTGAACTTTCGATCCTCCTACCTCCGCCTCCCACGTCGGTGGAATTACATGTACTTGTTTCCTATTTTCTTCATTTCTGCGCTCATCATTCCTTCCTTTTAGTTCTTTGAGTTAAATTTTCATTTCCTTTAAAACCTCTGTAGATATTTATTAAAACACCAACTTTCAGCCTTTCTTTCCTTATGATTTCGATACTGTACATTTTCTTCATCCCCGACGCGGAACACCAGCGCCCCTCACAGACCGCCCTGACCTTCTTTTCCCGTAACTTCGGTTTAACCCCTCTGTCATCCCTCGGCCAAGATGGCGGCGCCCGAGGACGCTTCGCCGCCGCGGCTCCCGGAGCTGTTCGAGGCCAGCAGGAAACTCGTGGACGAGGTGGAGGCGGCCACGGAGCCCACGGGCTCGCGGGCGGTGCAGGACAAGGTGGCCCGCGGCCTGGCTCTGCTGGAGCGGGCGGCGGCCATGCTGGCGCAGCTCGGGCTGTTCGGCCGCGGCGAGGCCCTGGAGGACGCGGCCTCTGCCGACCTGCGCTACCTGCTGGTACCCGCGCTGCGCGGGGCGCTGACGCTGCGGCTGGCGGAGCCCGGCCGGCGCGCGGAGCTATTGCGGCGCGCGCGGGGCCTCTTCATGGACTTCCTGACGCGCTGCCAAGCCTGCCGCGTGGCCGACTTCGCGCTGCCGCCGCCCGCCGACGCCGACGCCGACGCCCGCCCGAGCCTCCTCGCCATGGCGGCGCGGCGCCAGGCCAAGGTACTGCGTGACCAGCGAACGAGGGCGGCGGAGCGCGGGCTGGCGGCGCTGCGCGCTGCCGTGGAGGGCGGCGCGGCCGACGAGGAGCGCGTGCGCGAGTACCGGTTGCTGCAGCTGCGCCGCTGGGTGGGCGTCAGCCTGGAGGAGGTGGAGAGCATCGACCGCGAGCTGCGCTTGCTCGGCGGCCAGGCCGCGCCCGGGGGGCCCCATACCCTCCAGACCCCCCGCGCGCCGCCCGCCCGGCCCTTCGTGCTCGCCCGGCGCCAGGCGGCGGCCGCCGTCTTCGGGCCCGGCTACCCAAGCTTAGCGACCGCGACCGTGAGCGACTGGTACGAGCGCCGCCGGGAGCGCTGGCTGGGGTCGGGGGCGGCCCAGCCACGCCAAGGGGAGGAGCCGCAGGAGGAGCCCGAGGAGCGCGAGGGCGAGGGGGAAGCGCTGCGCAGAGCGCGCCACTGGGACGACTGGAAGGACGGCCACCCCCGGGGCTACGGCAACCGGCACAATATGGGCTGAGCTCCATCAACCGACGGGACGGCCGGTGCGCGGCCTAGGCCGAGAGGCCCAACCTTGCTTTGCGTTCAATAAAGTGTCAAGCTCGTGGGTGTTTGTACCCCACATGACCATTGATGATCTTGTTTTGGCGTAATTCATTCTCGGCGTGGGGCTGGGGTTTGGCTCAGTGAGTGGAGCGCCTGCTCTGCGCTGAGGACCCGGGTTCGATACCCAGCACCGCAAAAAGGCGAGGAGGATGTGGCAGTCCGCTCCCGAAAACAATCCCCAAACAATCAGCCATTGAGAACCCTATGAGGGTCGCTATAAGTCGGACCCAACTCAACCGCACCTATCACCAATTCTCATCATGGTTGTTGTAAGTGGATAGAAAAGAGGGTTGAGACGTGGCTCTGTATAATCGGTGGCCATATGAATTGTCTTTAAAAACTAATAAAATCCCTTCTAGTATGTGAGCCTGTGCAGAAAAGAAAGAAAATACTGTCTGAATTATTTTAGTTACTGAAAATTGCTGTGACTTTTTTTATGGTCCAGAATACTGTCAACAATGACCAGGTTCCCTAATGCAATGAAAAAGAAGGTATACTGTGACTCAGTGAAGTGTTTCAAAATGTTAATTAGGTTAAGGTTGTTAATCTTTTTAAGAAGTACTTTATCTTTGCTGATGCTTTTCTTCTATCCGTTTGTGAGAGAGGCATGTTGTGTATTTGTCTATTTCTGCTTTTACTTCCATTAAATTTTACTATCGTATAATTTGCTTGACATGTTTTGAAATTTAGAATTGTTATATCTTCCTTGTATTTTGGTCCTTTTATCATTATGAATCATCTTTTTTATCTTTAGAAATGCTTTTTGCTCCTATGTTTTTTAAAATGGAATTTTTTATTAGTTTTTGTTTTCCATACATTCTAAAATAACAAACACGCATTTGTTTTCAGTCTTGTGTGCAAATCTTTGTCTTTTAATCAGAGCATTTAGGCCATTTACAATTGATGTACTTACTGGTACATGTGGGTGTATACCTACTATCTAATAATTTGACTTCTGTTTGTTCCACCTTTACATGTTCTTTTTTTAAATCTTGCTTTTGTAATATATTTATTATTTCAGTTTCTTCTCTTATTATATATTCTGCTACTGTTCTTCCATCTGCAGCCTTACCACTGTGGCATCCAATCCTGTCAGATCCCGAAAGCTAAGCAGGATTGGGCCTGATCGCATGCGAGACTGCCTGGGAACACTGCATGCTGTAGGCTTGGGAGAAGGACCTGGCAACCCACTCCCTAAAAACAATCAGCCGTTGAAAAATCTATGAATACCAGAGAGGCACTGACAATAGTGTTTCATCTGTTGTAGCTGGGGTTGTTATGAGTTGGACATCAACTCGATGGCACCCAACAACAAACTATTCTGCTTTAATTATTTTTTTCTTTTTTACACTACAGATTACAACATGACTCCTTTATAGAGTTTAATATAAATGAATAATTTATCACTTCCTAGATAATGCTAAAACCTCAGATCCTTTTATCACTGTTTACCCCTACTGCCTTTTAAATTATTTTTATCCTGAATTTCAGTTTTTTCTCTCTATATGTTTTACATCCCACCACATACTATTATTGCTTGATGTGATCAGTCTGCATTTAGATATGTACCATCTTTGCCCATTTCTATCAGTCTCCATTCCTTCCTACAATTTGATGTTTCTGTATTGGATCAGGAGGTTTTCTTCAGCCCAAAGAACTCCAGTATTTCTTTTAGTGCACTTACCTTGACAACCTAGGGTTCTTAGCTTGACAAATTGTCATCTTTCTTTCTTTCCTTTTTCTTTTCCTTTCTTTTTTTTGGTCTGGAAATGTCTTTCTTGATGTCATTTTTTAAAGGCATATTTAAAGGCATATTTAAAGACATATTTAGAGGTAAATCTAGGTTGCAGTTTATTATCTTTCAGCACTTTAAATTGTACCACTATTCTATGGCCTCCATCATTTCTATTGAAGGAACTATGTCTTTTCCTTTGTGGCTTGTTTTCCTATTGACTATTTTGGTTGTTCAGCAGCATTTTTTTCATAAAGCTTGTATTGATTGTATAAAGTAATGGGTTTCATTCTGACATTTTTGTAACATATTTGGATCATATTTGATGATCAGCAGTTTTGTAATGATGTGCTTTAGTATATTTCTTTTGTTGTCACTATATAACCTCATATATGAAGTCATATTGCTTCCTCAGCCTGTAACTTGATATCTCAGCCAACATGCCTTCATATATTGTTTTCACTCCATTTACTCTGTTTCCTCCCATCTGGACTCCAATTGCATGGATATTAAAAAACGTTTGTATCATGTTCCGTGTGTGTTTTATGCTTGATTTTTAATTTTTTAAATCTTGTGCTTGAGTTTGATATTTTCTGCTAACTTATCTCCCATATCACATTGTTCTAGAGTTGAATTATGTCAGCTGTTAAACTTGTTGAGTTTTAAATTTTAATCATCATGTTTTTTTCTCTTCTGCAATTTCCACTAGAAACTCTTTATCTTGCCATTTATATTTTTGAATATACTAAAAATCACAACTATTCTAAGGTTAATGGTAGGTAGCACCAATATTTGATTCAACTGTGTGATTCTATTATCTTTTGGAGGAGGGGTTCTGTTTTTTGCTATCTTGGCTCTGGATGATTTTTTCATCCCTCAGAGAGGATTCTCCCATCCTGTGGCTGAGATAGGTTGTCTCAGCTTGATGAGAACTCAAGTTGACTGGAAGCTCTTCTGCAATCTGTATGGTTCTTCCTATTTTTTCACTGACTCCTGAGATAAAACCCTTCAAGATTCCATCTAAGAGCTTAGGATGTTTCCCAGAATTCCTCAATAAGCCCTGAACTCCAGTTTTTATATTTCCAATGCCCTGAGACTGCCCTTTCTGTAGTTTGTAGTTACTTTTGGCTCTGCTTCTTAGCCTTTTGCCCTACATAGCTTCATCAGCTCTGTATAGCTTGAGGGTGTAACTGTGTTCGGTATTGGCTATGCTTTTCTTTGTGTTCATTCTTTCTGGAATATTGTTTCTTCACATCTTGGCTGCCTTAGGAGACTCAAACCTTAAATCCTGTGCTTGTATACCTACAAGCTTGCTTAAAACCCTGATGACTTCTCTGCAAACCTGTTTGGTTTCTATGCCTACTGCATTTTTCTAAGAATTGGCAAATGGCCTGAGAGGAAAAGTTGCATGAGGAAAATTGTGTTGATGTCAATTTGCTTCTCATCTTTTTGCAATCTAGACTCATGTCTTAGCTGAATTATTTCTCCAATTCTTTCAAATAGTTTGTTTTTAAATTTTGTCCAGTTTAAGAATTGGTCATAGTGGGTGTTTTGGTCTTCTGGAAGGCAAAGAGGATGTCTGTGTACTTGGGTTTTCTTTTCTGTACAAGTTTCAGTTAATCATTGAAATATGAATATTTAATTGCTGATTGAACACTCTATACCACAGGAGTCCTAAATGTTTTTCTAGGTGTAAAAGGAAATTTTTTAATGGAACTAAGCCCATAATTTAGAGATAGCCTACACCCAAAAGTGAAGGTCACTTCATGACATAGGCCAGGAGGAGAGGTTTGCCTTTGTAAGTTCTTATTTGTACCTTAAGTGCTTCATAATCCTAGGCTTATTGTTGTTTTGAGGTATGTCGAGTAAGGTCTGACTCATTGTGACTCTATGTATAACGGAATGAAACACTACCTGACACTGTGCCATGCCTGGCACTATGTCAGTGCTTCTCTTGTTTTGGAAGTGGGCTGCCAGTTCCTTCTCCCATTTTTGTGGTGCTGGGGAATCGAACTCAGTGCCACAGAGCACAGAGAGCAGCACTCTACCAATTGAGCTAAACTTCAGCCCTTTCTAAGCTTTTACCAAGTGTCATTCTATCCAAATTTGCCTTCTAGGACATAACACCAATTTTTATATCTAGGCACCCATTAATGTTTATATTTAGAGTATTTTCCAACAGATACTAGTTACCTGGGTTACAGTGCAAATTGGGACTCTGAAGTTATGCACCATGGTCCTACTCCAGGGCAGAGTGCCTTGTTTAGGTCATCCTTTAAGCGTACTTTCCCATTCGCCAGACTAGGCTCTTTGTATAGCACTTTCCTCCCTTTCTTTTGGCTCCTGTCTGTCTTTTGTCACTTGTTTACAGATGACTGGAAAGTTAAGTTCTATAGTTCATGTATGCTTAATAGTACACTTTGATTTTCATTTCTAAACAATGAGTTTCATTCATTATTTAAAAGCTTCCAAAAGAAAAGCATGATGTTCACATATTCAGAATTTTTTGTGTAGGCTGGCAGAGAACACAGAAGAGTTGAAGTTATGGTTTGTATAGGAAGTGCCTTCATAGGCTCATAGTCCTTAGCTGGTGACACTATTTTGGGAGGTCCTAGAAACTTTAGCAGGTGAGGCCTACCTGGTAGAATTAGGTCATTGGGACACATCATTTAGGCCTATATCTGGTCCCTGACCTGTCCTGTTTTTTTTTGCTTCCTGAGTGTAATGAGGTGAGCAGTTCTGTTCTTCCCGCACTCCTATCACCATGATGTTCTGTCTCACCTCAGCCTCTAAGCAATGGACTCAGCCAACCAAGGACTGAAACCTCTGAAACCCTGAGCCAAATTAAGTCCTTCCTCTTTTAAATTGTTTCTCTCGAATGTTTGTCACAGAAACAAAAGTCTGCCTAACACAGTTAGGTTTAATTAGTTGGTGACTATGTAATCATATTAGAAATCAATCACATTGTGTATGACTATGGATTATCAGAAGATGAGTAATTATGTGTTTTATAGTTTAGTATATTTTATTTCTCTTCAGTTCCTA
Organism: Pedetes capensis; assembly: GCA_007922755.1. NCBI lineage: Eukaryota > Metazoa > Chordata > Mammalia > Rodentia > Pedetidae > Pedetes > Pedetes capensis. The sequence continues at coordinate 12,846 of VMDO01007966.1, forward strand.
TGCAGTCCAAATTGTATACTCAATTGTATTTAAATTTAGGAATTTTCAAGTACATGGTAATATCTAGAAAAGTCACACCTGCATTATATGAGGTATAATAAAAAGTCTTTATTTTTGAATTCTTGCAACATATTTCAATGTTTGTGATATTTTAAATCATTCTAGTCAACTTTTGAATCACTTGTCCTTCCATAGCCTGGTACTTTATTATTCACAGTGTCAGAAATTCAATTTAATTACAATACAAGGTAAAATTGAATCGCATGCCTCACGTGGAGCATATTATGAATGTCTTATTGCATTGAAAAAGTGAATAACCTTGTAATAAACTTTGATGGCTTCCACAAAGAACTACTTCAGAGAATTTAAAAAGAAAACAGCTGCATACCACATACACATTTTATCTGGCTCTATGAAGGACAAAGGAGAGTAAGTAGAAGGACAGAGGCACATGTCTTCTGGTGAACCTGGAAATGTGTATGTCAGTGTGGTAACATGAAAAGGTGCTCATTATCAGGAAAAAGGATGCTGAGTTCTACCTCACTTTTCTGGATGCTTTTTTCCCCATAAGTGGAATGGAGAAATATACCATCTAATGCATACTTTTTAAATAAAATAATTTATAAAATAAAATAGATCTTAAAATTAGTCACAACATAAAGAATATAGTGCATGAATTATGCTATATACCATAAATAGTTATCATAGCAGAATGAATTATTAAAAGGTGAGCTATCATGAAGGTAAGATTTTACCTGCCATTCCAGAAGCTCTCTATATTCCCTATCCCAATTACAGCCCTTCTTTCCTTTATAAAAATAACTGCTGTCCAGATTTTCAAGGTAGAGGTTTCTTTGCACTTATTTAAACACTTTTATATATGTGTTTTTCCAGTATATCTTTAAGCACTTTTGTTTTTCACATGAAAAATATTTTAATTCTTTCTTAATCTAAATGTTCTCTTAGATTTCTTTTATGTCCTTGTTTCTTATTCACTGAATAACTAAGGTTTTTTGACCTGTAGAGAGCCTATGTTTCAGATTTTGCTGATCATATTGATGTATCTTTTTCTGGGTATATTGATTACTTCTTTGAGAGCTGTTAGTCAGTTTGGAAGTGTTGCAAACTTGGGCTAATAAAAGAGGCCATTCATTATTCACTAGTAACTGCAAATGTCCATTCCAAGCTGATGAAAGCCTTTTTACATTATGACTAAAAAGGAGTGTATATATATTTCAAATGGCGAGTTTTTGGGGAGCATTTCAATAATCCTTTTGAGAGGTACTCACATGAATACATTCAATGACTTTTTGATTTAATTAAAAGCATATATATATATATATATATATATGCTTACACATGCACTTGATTTTCTGACTATCTAAGTGATTACTTCACTGTATTGCTATGGAAGCAAGAGTAGATAGACCAAGAGAGTGAATTAATATCCCTTAAGATAACATTTCTCAAAATGTGTGTGAGATAACTTATAATAATAGCTCTCCATACATTAATGCACAATTAAAAAAATGTGTCTGCAGTTAAGTAACTTGGGAAAATGGTGAGTTGTAGTGCTCAGGAGCTTATTAAAATTGCTGAAAAGCCTTGCATGTAATAAAAATATTTAATTTTAGGTAACTTATTTTTCAAAATCTCTTTGACCATAGAGGGTTTTTGTTTTGTTTTGTTTTGTTTCCCCTGAATGTTTGGCAATGTCTTGTGATACAACTACTTAAAGATTCTGATCAGGCAATATTAAATCTGTAGATCAAGTGAGAGAGTGTAGCTATCATAAAAATATTATGTCTTAGCCAGGTGGTGGAACATGCCTGTAATTGCAGTGACTTGGGAAGCAGAGGCAGGAGGATTGCAAGTTGGAGACCAGAGTTAGTCTGTGTAATTTAGTGAGCCCCTGTCTCAAAAAAAAAAAAAAAAAAAAAAAAAAAAAAAGGAGGTGGAGCTGGAGGTGGAGCTCAGTGGTATAGCACTTGCAAAGCACACCAAGCGCGAGGCCCTAGGTTCAGCCCCCAGTAATGAAAAAAAAAAAATGTCTTTTCATCAATGAATATGAGATGTTTTTTTATTTATTTAGATCTTCTTTAGTTTCTTTTAGCAATGGTTTGTACTTTTCAGAGTATGAATTTTGTAGTTCTATTGTTAAGTTTATTCTTCTTGATAGTATTGTCTCATAGTTTGAAGCTAAAATGCCCCCCAAAAGTGATGCCTTTGAACAGTAGGTCCCCAGGTAGTGGCAGTGTTTTGGGAGGCTGTGAAACTCTGGGCCGTGGGACTCAGTTTATAGCAATAGATCAGAGGGGAGGGCCTTTGGAGATCTTAAACATGCACTGGTTCCAGTTGCTTTCACTGTTCTTGATCTGCCACAACGTAAGGCCCTCCACCACAGGTCCTGCTGCTGCTCCACTGTGCTTCTCTGCCACTATGGATTGAAATCCTCCAAGTTGTAAGCCAAAATAAACCTATCCTTCCTCTTTAGGTTGGTCTGTCAGATGTCTTGCCACAACAGTGGACAAACTAACATATATTGTAATGCAACTATTTTCTTTTTTGAATTATAATATGCAAGGGAACAAATTACAAGAGAATTTTGTATTTTCATCTATCCTGCAATCTTACTGAACTTCTTTACTAATTATAATAATTCCTAGAAGATTCCTTGGGACCTTCTACATAAAAGATCATGTTATAGCCTCATAGTTTTACTTCTTTCTTTCAAGTCTGGATGTTAGTCATTGCATTTTCTTATCTAATTGCACTGGCTAGGACCTCTAGGACAATGCTGAATAGAAGTAGTGAAAGTAGATAAGCTTGTCTCATTCCTCATCTTAAGGGGAAAACATTCAGTCTTCTTCATTAAGGATGATATTACCTGTGATAAATCCAACATGATCATGGTGTATATAATCATTTCTATAGGTTACTGGATTTTGTTTGTTAGTGTTTTGTCAAGAAAATTTGCAGCTATATTTTTGAGATACTGGTATGTGTTTTTCTTTTCTTAAGAAGGCTTTGTCTAGTTTGGGTTATTAGAGCATCACAGAATAAGTTAGAAGTGTTACTTCCTGTTTTATTTTTTGTGACTATTTGGTACTCATTCTTTTGAAAATATTTGATAAAATTCAACAATAAAGTCACCTGGACTTGTTTTTCCTTTGTAGATCTTGTTTTGTATTACTAATTCAGTCACTTGTAAATCTATTCAGTTCATCTATTTCTTCTAGAATCACTTTTGGTAATTTTTGTATTTCTAAAAATTTGTTCATCTAAATTATCGTATTGTCATGTATTGTTTATAGTATTTCTTTATAATAATTTTTATTTCTGTAATGTTGGTAGTAATGTTTCTTCTTGTTACTGATTTTAATAATTTGAGTCTTCTTTTTCCTCTTTTTGGTCAGTCAAGAAAAAGATTTGTCAAATTTGTTAATGTTTTCAAATAAATAACTTTTGGGTTTGTCAATCTTATCTATTGGTCTTCTATTCTTATTTCTGTTGTCTTTGTATAATCTTTATTATTCTCTTCCTTCTTCTTGCTTTTGGCTTTGATTTTGCTTTCCTCTCAATCTCTTAAAGTGGAAGATTATGCCATTGATTTGAGAGTTTTGTTATTTTTTAATATAGGCATTTAAAGCTATGGATATTGCTCTATGGCCTGCTTTACAGATGCACCCTGTACATTTTGGTATTCTATGTCTTTGTAATCATTCATCTCAAAATATTTTCTAATTTCCTTGTGATTTCTTTGAGTCTTTATTTGGGAGTGTATTGTTCAATTTTCAAGTATGCATGAATTTCCCAAATTTCTTTCTCTTATTCATTTTTAATTTTATTTCCCTGTACTTGGAGAATATGTTTTCCTTTATTAGTAAATGATGATGGGGTACAGAGTAATACAGCATTGGCTTTTTCCATTATGCATCCTTTACATCACTTCTAGCAACACTTTCATTGACCCACAAAGTTTATGGGGCCTTATAGCTAGTATGTAGTTAAATTCTGATACTTATTTGGGTTATCTTCCCCTATTTTTCTAACATACTCATGAAGTTGTGCTGTTTACATTGAGATTGACATCTCCCCTTTCATATTCTTCATTGACTCTACTTTCCATCCCATTTTCTCCAATCTTCGCTTCCCAAAGCTAGATGCCTCCCTCCTTCTTTCCACTCCTTAAATTGTCTCTTCTACACTGTTTAATTGTGCATTTTTTGTATTTCAGTTTATGTATAGGATTGTTTCCTTCCTTTAAGTATGATTCAGCACCCACATATGAGTAAGACCATATAGTATTTCTCTTTTTGGACTTGTGTTTGTTCACTTAAGATGTTGTTGTTGTTGTTAGGTGCTGTGGAATCAGTATCCGATTCATAGCGACCCTCATAGGGTTTTCAATGGCTGACTGTTTCGGGATTGCCTTGGGAGTGGATTGCCAGGTAATTCTTCCATTTTTGCAGTGCTGGGAATTGAACTCGGGACCTCAGAGACTGCAATGCAGTGCTCTACCAACTGAGCTAAATCCCAGCTCACTTAAGATAATGTTCTCTAATCCATTCATTTTGCTGCAAATGACATTATTTCATTTTTAATTGCTGCATAGTATTCCATTGTATACATGTACCATAATTTTTTTGTACATTCTTCTGTTGGCGGGCACCTTCGTTGATTCCATAACCTTGCTATTGTGAAAAGTGCTGAATTGAATATGGAGATGCAGATCTCTCTGTGATACGATGACTTGTCTCCCTTTGGGTACATTCCCAGTGGTGATATAACTGGGTCATATGGCAGTTCTGTTTTTAGTTTCCTGAGGTATCTCCATATTGATTTTCAAAGTGGTTGAACCAATTTATAGTCCCATTAACAGTGTAAGAAGGTTCCTTTTTCTCCACAACCTGGCCACCATTGTTATTATTTGTTTTGTTGATCTTGGCCATTCTTACTGGAGTAAGGTGGAATCTCAGAGTGGTTTTGATTTGCATTTCCCTAATGGCTAGTGATATTGAGCATTTTTAAGTGTGTTTTATGGATTTATGGACTTCTTCATTTGAGAACTATCTATTCAGTTCCTTTGCCCACTTGTATAGTAGGTGATTTGTTGTCTTAGGAGTTGCTTTCTTGAGTTCCTTATAAATTCTAGAAATTAGTCCACTGTCAGATGTGTAGGACGTGAAGATTTTCTCCTGTTCAATGGGGTCTTCCTTAACTCTATTGTTTCCTTTGCTGTACAGAGGCTTTTTAATTTTATGTAATCCAATTTATCTATTCTTGTTGCAATTTCCTGAGCAATTGGAGTCTTATTAAGAAAATCTTTCCTAAGCCTATATGTTGGAGCATATTGCCCATCTTTCTTCTAGTAATTTTAAGGTTTCTAGTTTTATGTTGAGGTATTTTATCCATTTTGAGTTAACTCTTATGTATATTGAGAGGTGTGGGTCTGTTTTCATTTTTCTGCATGTGGGAATCTAAGTGTCCCTGCACTATTTGTTGAAGAGGCTATCCTTTCTCCAATTTTCCTGCTTTGCTCTTGTGTCAAATATCAGATGACTATAGATGTGTTGGTGTATCTCTAGGTCCTCAATTCTGTGCCACTGGTCTTCAGGCCTACTTTTGTGCTAGTACCAAGCTGTTTTGGTTACTACAGCCCTGTAATGTAGTTTAAAGTTGGGGATTGTGATTCCATCTACACTAGTTTTGCAGCTTAACAGTACTATACATGATCTTTTGTGTTTCTATGTGAATATTTGGATTATTTTTTCTATTTCTGCAAAGTCTGTCATTGGAATTTTAATGGAGATTGCATTAAATCTATTGATTGCTTTTGGTAATATATACATTTTTGCAATATTAATTCTCCTAATCCCTGTGCAGCAGAGGTCCTTCCACATTCTGGTATCCTCTGTAATTTCTTTCTTTAATGTTTTGAAGATCTCTTATAGAGATCTAGAGGATTTTTGGTTAGATTCATGCCTAAATATTTATGGTTTTGGTGGGCCATTGTGATATGGATTGTAGCCTTAATTTCCTTCTCTTCCTGCTCACAGTTTGTGTAAAGGAAGGCTACTGATTGTTGAATATTAATTTTGTATCCTGCCACTTTGTGGAGGAGTTAATTAGGTCTAAAAGTTTTGAAGAGGACTTTTTGTTGTCCTTTATTTAAAGGATCATGTCATCTGTGAATAAGAATAATTTGACCTCATCTTTACCTGTCTGTATCCCTTTGATTTCTTTCTCTTGTCTGATTGCTCTGGCTAGGATTTTGGTCACAATATTGAATAAGATAGGAGACAGTGGACAACCTTGTCTTGTTTCCAATCTTAGAGGAAACAGTTTCAATTTTTCTCCATTTAATATATTGGCTGTAGATTTGTCATAAATGGTTTATGATGTTGAGATATTTTCCTATTATGTCTATCTTCTCCAGAGTTTTTAATCATGAAAGGATGTTTTGCTTTGTCAAAGACCTTCTCAGTATCGATTGAAATGATCATGTGGTTTCTGTTTGCAGGTGTCTTGATACGTTGAATTACATTGATTGATTTTCATATGTTGAACCAAACTTGCATCTATGGAATAAAGCCCACTTGGTCATTATGTATAATCTTTTTTACATGTTGCTGAATTAGATTTGCCAGGATTTTGTTGAGAATTTTTGCATCTATGTTCATCAAGGAAATTGGTCTATTGTTTTTTTTCTTAGATGTATCCTTGCAGGGTTTAAGCATCAGGGTGATGGTAGTTTCATAGAATGACCTTGGGAGTGCCCCTTCCTTTTCTACTTTTTGAAATAGTTTGAGAAGAATAGGTGTTAATTCTTCCTTGAAGGTTTTGTAGAATTCTGCTGTGAACTCCTCTGGGCCTGGGCTCTTGCTGGTTTGGAGGTTTTTAAAATTACTTTCTCTATTCTGGTGTATGTAATGGGTCTGTTAAGATTGTTTATATCCTCTGGGCTTAATTTTGGTAAATCATATGTATTAATAAATTTATCCATTTCTTCTGTATTTTCATTTTTGCAGGAATATAATTTCTCAAAGTATTCCCTGATGATTTTCTGGATTTGTTTGGTATTGGTGGTTATGATTCCTTTCTCGTCTCTAATTTTTACAATATTGGCATTTTCCTTTTTTCTTTTTTGAGATTGGCTAGGGGTGAATTTATTCTATTAATCATTTCAAAGAATCTGCTCTTAATCTCATTAATTCTTTGTATTAGATTCTAGTTGGGATATCTCTGCCTTGATCTTGATAGTTTCTTTTTGAGATCTCCTTTAGGGATTGGTTTGTTGCTGGCTTTCTAGTGCCTTGAGATGTGCCATTAAGTCATTTATTGGGCCTTCCCTAACTTATGGTTGAAGGCACTCACTACTATGAACTTCCCTCTTAGAACTGTCTTTGCTGTATCTCGTAAGTTTTGGTAGGATGTGTTTTCATCCTCATTTGGTTGCAGGAACTTTTTAATTTCCACTTTAATTTCTCAATAACCCATTGGTCATTCAGCAGTGTATTAGTCTCCACGAATTTGTAAAATTTCTGAAATTTTTTCTTGTTTTTCAGTTCCAATTTTGTTGTGATTTGATAAGGTACAGGGGATGATTTCTACTTTTAAAAAATTTGTTGAGGCTATTTTTGTGTACTAAAATGTGGTTTATCTTAGAAAAAGTTCCTTGTGGTGCTGAGAAGAATGTGTATTCCTCCCCAGATGGATGGGATACTCTGTAGATATCTGTAAGTTCCAGTTGGTCTAATGTGCAAATTAAACTCATCATTTCTCTGTTGATTTTTTGTCTTGATGATCTGCCTCTTAGTGAAAGTGGAGTATTGAAGTCTCCCATAATTATTATGTTCGGTCCAATATGTTCCTTTATTTTTCATAAAGTTTGCTTTATGAAGCTAGGTTCCCCTGCATTTTGAGAATATATATTAAGTAATGTTATTGGTTCCTGATTGATTGTTCCTTTTAGTCATATGTAGTGTCCTTCTTTATCTCTTCTAATCAGTTTTCGGTTGAAGTCTAACCTCTCTGAAATTATTATTGTGACTCCTGCTTTTTTTGTTTCCCCCTGTTTGGTATATTGTTTTCCAACCCTTAATTCTTTTTTTTTTTTTTTTTTTTGCGGTACTGGGGGTTGAACCCAGGGCCTCGTGCCTGCATGCTCTGCAAGTGCTGGACAACTGAGCTGCACCTCAGCCCATTTTTTTTTTTTTTTACTTTTTGAGACAGGGTCTCGCTAAATTACGCAGAATGCCTCTGGTCTCGAACTTGCGATCCTCCCTCCTCCGCCTCCCGAGCCGCTGGGATTACAGGCGTGCGCCACCACGCCCGCCTACCAACCCTTAATTCTTAACCTGTTACAGCCTTTGTGGGTTAGGTGAGTGTCTTGCATGACACATATTGAGGGTTTATAGTTTTCTGACCAATTGGCCAGTCTATATCTCTTAATTGGTGAGTTAAGACTGTTTACATTGAGAGGAGAGTAATCATTGAATGTATATTATTATCCATTGATAATAATAATATCCATTGGTGGATATTATTATCCATCAAGTCATTGCTTGTTACTGGTTTTTGATTCATATATATCTTATTTCTTTCTTGATTTCCTTTCATGTTAATTGTTCATTTCTTTGATCTTCTATGTAGGATTGTCTTACCTCCCCTGTATGTGGTAGTTGATTGAGGATCCTCTGTAATGCTGGTTTGGTGGCTGCAAATCATTTGAATAGGGCCATATTATGGAATATCATACTCTTCATCTATTTTGAAAGATAACTTCACTGGATAATAATCTTGGTTGGAAGTTTTTTTTTTCCTGAGCTTGAATGATATGTGTCCAGGCTTTTCTAGCCTTCAATGTTGATGTGGAGAAGTCTGCAATTATTCTAATGGGTTTGCCTTTGTAGATGAGTTGGTGCTTTTCCTTTGCTGCTTTCAGAACAGCTTCTCAGTTGTCTAAGTTAAACATTCAAACTATAATGTGTTTTGGGGAGGATCTGTTTTGGTCTACTCTGGGGTTCTGAATGATTCATTTGTATAGGTATCTATCTCTTGCCTTAGGATTGGGAAGTTTTCATTCAATATTTCTTGGAATAAATTTCTTAGTACTCTTGTGTTTATTTCTGCTCCTTCATGAACTCCCTGAATTCTTAGGTTTCATTTTCTCATTTTGTCTGAAACCTCTTGGAGATCTTATTGATATTGTCTCATCATTCTCTCCATCTTGGCTTCCAGATGAGATACCTTCTCCAAGATCTCAAGAATAACACTGGCAGTGCTATTCTCTGATATCTCTTAGCATATTTATAGGCAAGATTCTGAATTTTGCTTCTGACATCTCTAGAAATTGGGATTGGTTGATGTTATTTGTTGATAGGCTTTGTTCTGGTGGATCTTCACATCTAGTGTGTTCTTTCGTGTTTCGTGTGTTTTTCTGCTGAGACTTGCCCATTGCTTTGTCTGGGAGTAAGATTCCACCTCCTCTATGTGTAAAGTTTGGGTGATGATGATTCACTAGTGCTTTTCTCTCACTCCTCTGCCTCATAGTTTGCAGCTTCAGTATCCAATGTGTAGGTTCTGCTACAGACTCTGTATTCAGCACTGCCCCCCTCAGTTTCTCTCCATCCCCTGTGTTCCCAGCCCCCAATTGGTCTACAGCCTACACCATGTGTTTTAGGTTATCAAGTCTGTGGCACTATCACTCTAAATTGTAAGCCCTTCCTGACCCCAGATGATCCTTGTTCTGGACCAGATCTCCTAGGTTCTGGGAGCCATCAGCTTGCATCACTCATCACCATGCCCTGGGCCCTTCACTCCTCAGTTTCCCTCTCTCCAGTTTGCAGTTCCAATGGGACTGTGGGCCACAGTGGCAACCGTCTCTGCTTCTCTACAGTTGTTCTTCATGGGAAGTCCTGCCAGTGTCTTATCAGCAGGATGTTGGTCGGTTGACACGGCTGTGCTCTTCAGCAGATCCAAGCTCCTGACACCTGCATGAAATTTTCCCTGGGCTGTATGCTGTCTGTGCTCTGCCATCCAGGCTGTGGGGGTTCATCTGTGGCCTTTTCTCTAGTGCTTCTCCACTTTGGATTTTAATCTCATTGTCCCCTAGACTCTCTCCACTATCTGTGAAGTCCACATCATGCTGGAGTGTTTCCTGGAGGCCTAGTTCTGTGTAGGTGATAATTTTCTCTTTCTGCTGGAACAAATCTCCATGTTTCTGGTGGCACACTCTGTCTGACCTGCTTCCCTGATTCCCTCTTCCTTTAAAAAATTTTTATGCAATTGGTGGTATTTACCTAACCTGTGGGTTGTTTTGTCTTGTTTTGTTTTGCACCTGCCTCTTATCTAACTTATTACTGTATCTGACTGATCAATATGAATTTTAAGCCATTATTTAAGTTTCCTATTTCTCTGAGTCTCAAGGTGGGTATTTTATGCCTGCCATCTTAGCCAGTCTCTGGAGAATATTACTAAGGGTTTTAAAAAATGGTTTAGCATATAATCTATCCTACAGAATGTTTTCTGTATACTCAAAATGGGTATATATTCTCTTATCATTGGTGGAATGTTCTATAGACATCTATTAGATCCAGTTTGTTTATGGTGTTGTTAAAGCTCTCACGTCACTTTCCATCTTTTCATGGTTTTTATATCCATCATTTCAAGGAAAGTAGTGAGGTCTCCAACCAGAATTGTTTTCTCTTTCATTTCTGGAAGTTTTTGTTTTGTATGTTTTACATTCATATATTGAGTGAATATCTGCTTATGGCTGTCTACATATGTAATTTTTTGTTTTAAAATCTATTTTTTTATGTTGGTGAAGCCACTCTATCTTTGTTATGATTGCTCTTTCTATAATGTATCTTTTTATATCTTTTAAATATATTTGTATCTTTGAACTTAAATTATGTCTCTTTGGTACAATACGTAGGTCATTTTTTAAAAATTCCTGTTGTCTTCTGGTTAGACTGTTTATTCCATGAGCATTAATAATAGTGATAACATAGCTGGGTTGCATTTGCAATTTTGCTTTTTGTTTTCTATATGTCTCATGTCTGTTCACTCCATTCTTTTTTTAGTGATTTCTCTTGCACAAAATGAATATTTTCTAATGTGACATTTAAACTTCTTCAATAATTTTTACAGTATTATTGAGTTTTTTCTTATTTGCTGCTATATGGTTATATATCTTAACTGAATACAATCTATTTCAGGTTTTATTAATTTCAGCAAAATATAGAAATGTTAATTCTATATATCCCTATTTCATTTACTCCCTTGTAGCACTATTAGTCTTATATGTATTACATCTATGTTTTACAAACCCCAAAGCATATTATAGGCCTAACATAACCCCCACTGACTTGTACCCTTGTATGATCTTCCTTTTGGTGTGGGTGGGAAGTGTGCATATGGGGGGTATCACTCCTGGGGTTATATTATGGTATGGAAAAGGTGAAGGGATTTTGAAGATGGGCCTGACTTAATCAGATAATCTGTTTAAAAGAGAGACTATCTCCTACTGTCCTTAGAAATGCAAATAGCCACATTGTGAACTGCCCAGGAAATTCATGGACTCTAGAAGATAAGGGCCTATGTCTTGAAGGTATAAGGACCTGATTTCCACCAATAGCCTGAAAAAACACAGAAGATGACACTAAACTCCAGGTGAGAATGTATCCCAGCCAATACTTTGTAACCATATGGCACACCCTGAGCAGGAGACCCAGGTAGACGTGCCCAGACTTCTGATCCTCAGAGACTTCGAGATCATAATTTTTTTTTTCAAGTCAGCAAACTTGTGGTAATATGCTACAGTTATTTGAAAAAATAAATACAAGCCCTCTTTCAAAATATCTACTTTAGGCAATCAATGTATTTAACCAAGCTTCTAGAGAAAAATATTACAATGATTCAAATCTTTTTGGAAAATATATAGTTAATGGGATTGTCTCATTCCTTATTTCTACTCCATTATTACAAAGAAGAGCCGTGTCTGAGCTGCTTTCTAAGATTGTGTTTCCTTCCTGCTTAATTTTGTATTATTTTTCCTAGGGTTGTTGAGCATCTACAGTCATACCACCCTGGCCTCTGATCTCATCAGATCTCAGAAGGTAAGCAGAGTTGGGCCTGGTTAGTCCTTGGATGGGAGACAGCTGGCAATACTGGGTGTTGTATGCTTGGAAGAAGGACCTGGCAGCCCCCTCCTGAAAAAACATAGAAAACTCTATGAATAGTGGAGAAACACTGACAATAGTGCCAGGTATAGCACAGTGCCAGGTAGTGTTTCTTTTTGTTGTGCACAGGGTTGCTATGAGTTGGACCTGACTTGATGGCACCCACAAACAACACAGTTATTGAGTAGGTTTCAATTTTTTCCAGTAATATTTTGTAGTAATTAAATAATGGCATTGAAAATGATAAATTTATGTCAAATTGGCTCTTATGTTACCAAATTCTTCCTTCATGAATTGATTCTTCTTTACCATTCTCCTTTTTATGCTTAACTTTTGTTGGGTCACACTGAGTTCCATATGCCAGTACATATGAAATCCTCACATAAACCAAATATACTATTTTCCAGATTTTAACCTTTAACTTCAACTCCAATCTCAAATATGTGGCCCTGCTAGGTCATATGGCAAGTGAAGCTTCCCACATTTGCCCTAATATCAAGGTGGTAGCCCAAACGCATTGGAGACAGCAGGAGGAAAGGCTGTTGATGATCTTTCTTCGTTTAAAGAGACATATGCCCTAGAGCTGTTCCAGCACCCTAGGCTTCTGATTTTCCTTAATACTGAATACGAATTAGAAGAAAATTCAGATAATACTTCACCGCAAAAATGTTCACAAATAGCCTAGCCTTCTTACAGACATGAACTTCATAATTTGGAAAGTGAGATATAAAGCAAATACAAGAGAAAAAGAAAGTATTTATACTAATTAAAAAAAAAACTTTTGCAGTGGTCTCACCTATCTTTTTCCACTCAACCAATGGGTTCTGATCTGTAATTATTGTTATTGGAGGCAACAAAAATAAACATGTCTTTTATAATTTTCTAATTTATATTCCACACAATTCTAAGATGGATGTTGGAGAGTTTGGATATAAGTTCTTAGTGTTGATAAAAAGAAGAATTATGTGCTTTGAAAAGAACTATTCAAAAACTTTGCATCAAATCATTTTATAGGTAATTTGTGCTCTTCTACTCAACATCTATCAAAAGATTTGTGATCCCTGTATGGCATTATATATTTAATATAAAGAAATGTTCATTTAATTTTTAATTCATTTTGTGTATGAAAGGAAAACAATTATTTACTAAAGAATAAAGGAGTCCAAAAGAATCAAATTTTCTCATCTTTCTTTTTACTGCCAGTGAGCTTCTGAAGATACAAGGTCAAAAATATCATTATAACTGGTAAAGATGGAATATTTAGATTAGACAAAATGAACATGTTTTATTTTGGGAACTTACAATAGTACTTTTGGAGAGGAAAAGAATCTTCTCCATCTGTTATGTACTGACTCATGAGAAAAGCTAGCAAATGGAGTGGCCAATCATACAAAGTTTATATGTGGGTGTCAGCTGCTCCTTCTTTCTTATTTCACTTCTTGCCAGGAAGTAAAAATGGCAAAATCTTCCAAAATCTAGAGAGAAGTGCAGTAGGATGAAAGCTACTCAGAAAATCTTTGAGAGGTAGAAAAAATGCTTAACAATGGCATTAGATTGTCAGCACAAGAAATTGAGGGAGTCACTTAATTGAAGGTTAAGCAAAAGGCTGTTTGGGAGTTTGTTTTTAAAGCTCTAAGGATTATTCAAGCTATAGTTACATGTGTCAAAATATATGAAGGTTTATGAGACATGTTTTACCTGCTGTCATTGTTACAATCTTGAAAGAAGTTTCTGATCTGTACATGTAACCCTTTCATTTGGAAAATGGCAATCCAAGTAATCTGGTAATATGGCCTTTCTCTGAAGGAATAAAAGATACAGTACTTCCAAAGTACAGCATCTGATAATATGTTATACCTTTAGCTAGAAATTAATGTGAAAATACAGAACCTACATTTAGAAAAGAAAACATGATAATAGAAGGAGGACTTGGGAAGAGGAAGTAGACCAGCAGGAGGGGAAAGGGAGAACAAAAGAGGATAATGGGGGTGAATATGACCAAAGCATATTTTGTACATGTATGAAAATTTCATAATGGATCTCATTGTTTTTCACAATTAATGTATGCTAATATTAAAGGAAGCCTGCAGCCGTACCACTGTGATGTCCGTTCCCATCAGATCTTGGAAGCTAAGCAGGGTCAGACCTGATTAGTACCTGGATGGGAGACCACCTGGGAACACTAGGTGCTGTAGGCTTGAGAGAAGGACCTGGCAACCACTCCCGAAAAGCAATCAGCCATTGAAACTCTATGAAATAAGTAGAGAAGCATAACAATAGTGTTTCACCTGTTGTACATAGGGTTGCTATGAGTTGGACATGGACTCAATGGCACCTAACAACAACAACAACAATATGAAAAGAAATTAACCTGCAACAGAGAGCTAGTGGGACAGAACAAAAATCTTTAAAAACAAGCACTTTCCTTTTGTCACTGAAGAGTTTTTAATATCTATCTTTTCTTCCTGGTTTGTGGTGCATTAGTAGAGACAGAATTGCACTTCTGTATAAACCTTTGAAATAAATAGATCAGTTATCTGAACTAAATTCACTTCCATTTGTGGCTGGTATATATCCATGGTAAGCTTCCTACATGACCACAGGTTTCCCTGTATTCTTTCAGCCAGTAGGAATTACTGCAATAGCACATAACATACTATTATAATATAGGTAAAAAAGAAAATTAGATAAAATGCATTTTTCAGCTTTGTTAAGGTGTAATTGATAAATAATGGTAAATAAGAATTGTATAAAGTATAGTGTTATTGTTGTTGTTAGGTGCCGTCGAGTCGGTATCCGACTCATAGCGACCCTCATAGGGTTTTCAATGGCTGACTATTTTGGGATTGCCTTGGGAGTAGGATTGCCAGGTCCTTTCTCCCATTTTTACGGTGGCTGGGAATTGAACTCGGGACCTCAGAGACTGCAGCGCAGCGCTCTACCCACATAGTAGTCATCCCTATTTGTGAGTAATAAATATATCAAAAGCAAGAGAGTACTTTCATCTTAATGTTGTTTCTTATATCCAAGTTGTTGGGGCAAGACCGATGAGTCAACTTTTAGAATAGCAAGAAGAAAAAGAAGAAAAACGTTTCCTACAGATTGTTGTTGTTATTAGGTGCCATCAAGTTGGTATCCGACTCATAGCGACCCTCTGTACAACAAGGGAAACACTATTGTCAGTGCTTCTCTGTTGTGCATAGGGTTTTCAATGGTAGATTGATTTTTGGGAGGGTCCTTCTCCCAAGCCTACAGCTTCTGGTGTTCCCAGGCGGTCTCCCATCCAGGTACTAACCAGGCCCAACCCTGCTTGGCTTCTGAGATCTGACGGGATTGGATGCCACAGGGCTCTGGCTGCAGGCAACAAACCACATAGTAAAATATTTAACCTCATAACACTATTTACAACAAGATGCACAATAACATCCATCAGCAAGGATCCAATGCCAAGAGGCAATCCAACTAATGTTGATCAGCAACTTACTCATCCCAGTGGCAAAAACAATCTACCTCAACATTTACATGATGTATGTCTATCCTGCATTCTTGCATGAATGAAATGAAGCCCAGACACCTTTCAAAAACCATCTCTACATTTAGACCCTGTCTTAAATCACATACTCTTATTGAAAGGGGATACTAGGCAGGTGGAAAGAGAATAAAGAGGCTCTCTAAAGCCATTTGCTTCTTAGCCACCTTCTGAGACATGAATAACAATGTGAGCTACTTCTGAGATGAAAGGCTTGTTCTGGTGGTCAGTACTCTTTGACAGATTATAGCCTTTTCAAATAGCACAATTGCTAGCAGATAATACCTTCTTACAAATGGCCTGGGCTGTAGCCATTAACATGTATCTGGGATAAGAAGGGGGATTAAGACCTCTCATTTGGTAAAAAGGAAAACCTGTTTTACAGCCTAAGAAAGTCGGCTGAGAGGCTAGATGGTGAGAGAATTATGACATAGCTGAAGAGAAAATAAAGAAGAGGGAGGAATCTGTCCCTTCAGTGAGATACGGACTTAAAAACCCCAACAGCTCCACCCCTCTATGCAGCATCCACAGCTTGCAGTGCCCGCAGTCCTCCACAGTGTCCAGATGCCCACAGAAGTCTACAGATGTCCACCGATGCCCAGAGATGTTCCCAGTTGTCCATACTTGCCATTATTCAAAGACATTGGCAGATGTGTGCAGGCTCACTGTGGACTTGCGTGCTTTGTAACTTCTGACTCAGAAGTAAAAATACAGCTATTCATAGGTCTTCACTACTGGACCTTCCCACTTTCTGATTCCTGTATCAGAAAGCATAATTTCTTTTCTCTCCCTTTGTCTTTCTCTCTTCCTTCTCCTCCTTGTTGTTGTTAGGTGCTGTCGAGTCACATTTATTCCAAGAGATTTGGAAAGCAACTACCTGGACAACTGGCTGGACGATATCAATATTTGTGCTAAGAAAGGGGATCCAACAGAATGTGGAAATTATCAAATGATATCATTAATATCACACACAAGTAAAATTTTGCTAAAGAGCATTCAAGTGGCTGCAACAGTACATAGACAGGGAACTGTCAGAAA
Source organism: Pedetes capensis (assembly GCA_007922755.1). Classification (NCBI taxonomy): domain Eukaryota; kingdom Metazoa; phylum Chordata; class Mammalia; order Rodentia; family Pedetidae; genus Pedetes; species Pedetes capensis. The sequence goes on from VMDO01007966.1 coordinate 29,598, forward strand.
ATCAAGCCAGATTCAGAAAATGGCATGGAACCAGGGACATAATTGCTGATGTCAGATGGATATTAGCTAAAAACAGAGAATATCAGACAGATGTATATCTATGTTTTATCAACCATGCAAAGGCATTTGACTGTGTGGATCATACTGGATTATGGCTAAGATTGCAAAGAATAAGAATACCAGAGCACTTAATTGAACTCATGAAGAATCTGTACATGGACCAAAGGCAATCCTTTGAACTGAGCAAGGAAACACTGCCTGGCTTAAAGTAAAGAAGGGTGTGCATCAGGGCTCTGTCCTTTCCCTGTACCTTTTCAATCTCTGTGCTGAGCAAATAATCTGAGAAGATGGACTTTATGAAGAAGAACACAGTATCATATTGGAGGAAGACTCACTAACAACCTACGTTATGCAGATGACATAACTCTGCTTCCTGAAAGTGAAGAGGATTTGAAACATTTACTGATGAAGATCAAAGAACACAGGCTTCAGTATGGATTGTGCCTCAGTATCAACAGAACAAAAATCCTTACAACTGGTTCAGTAAGCAACTTCGTGATAAATGGAGAAAAGATTGAAGTTGTCCAAGATTTTGCTTTACTTGGTTCTACAATCAACACCCATAGAAGCAGTAATCAAGAAATCAAAAGATGCATTGCATTGAGAAAAGCTATGACAAAAGACCTCTTTAAAATGTTAAAAAGTAAAGATATCTCAATGAAGATGAAGGTGGCCCTGATTCATGCCATGGCATGCTCAGTAGCATTCATCTGGTTGTGAAAGCTGGACATTGAATAAGGGAGACAGGAGAAGAAATGATGGTTTTGAGTTACGGTGCTAGAGCTGAATATTGAACATACCATGGACTACTGAAAGAACCAACTGATCTGTCCTGGAAGAAGTGTAACCAGAGTGCTGTTTGGAAGCAAGTATGGCTACACTGCATCTTATGTATTTTGGATATGTTGTCAGGTGGGACCAATCCCTGGAGAAGGACATTATATTTGGGAGAGTGGCAGGTCAATGAAGAAAGGAAAGACCCTCAACTAGGTGGATTGACCCAGTGTCTTCAACAATTGACTTGAGCAAAAAAATTGTGTGCCTGGCACAGACTCAAGGAGCGTTCCATTCTATGGTACGTAGGGTTGCTGTGAGTCAGATTGAACTCCATTGCACCTAATAACAGCCAACATATGCATCCTAGAACTGTTTTTTGTTCTACCTCCTGTTATCATATTTTGTGTCTTTTGGTCTACAAAAAGAAATCAAGTTTTATTATTGTGTTGAGAGTACTTGAACAAATTTGTTCTCTTATTGGTCTTTATAACATTTTATGTATGTCCATTAGATTAAATTTGTTAATTTTCTAACTTAAATATGCTATATCTTTAATGACTTTATGTTTTTCCTGTCACTTTTTAAAAACTTTTCTTTATTAGTAATTTTTAACATACAACCAAATGGGTCTCATTATGACATTCCCATACATGCATTTCATTGTATTTTGCTTATGTTAACTTCCCCCTTACCCTCTCATGACTCTCCTCCTCTATCACTTTCTGTCACTTTTGAGTAAATTTTAAACAGACTTCTTCTGATTTGTGACTTCTACCTTCCCTTTTCCTAGAGCACTTCAGTAAATTTGTAAATTCTTTATCAGTCTTCTTTGAGTTGTAAATTTAAAAGAAAGCTCCTTGCCATTTTCACAGCAGAGGAATATCTTTCTTAAGAACCTGGAAGCCATCCCTTTGATCTGTAATCACTAGGAATGATTAGTGCCCATAGCTGCAGGTCTCTGTGGAAGGGTGGGGGCCTAACTTTCCTGGGCACCTTGCTCTAAATTCTGCAACTACCCCTTCTCATCAAGATACTTATTCTTTTATCCTCTGTGGCTTTAATGTTTTAAACATGTGATTTTTAAGCAGCATCACATATTCAGATATTTTATAAACAATTTACCCCGACATTCTGCATATTAAACGAGTAGGTATTCCATTTATATATGGAGTAATTATTGATATATATTGAGTTATTTCTATTTCAAATTTATTCCACATTACTAATATCTTTAACTGTTGCCTTCTCATCCAATGCCAAGTTTTTACAGGAAAATTTCCTTGTCTCTTTCTCAGGATACAGGTTTTTGTTTGTTTATTTTTGTCTTTCTTTTTATTTCCCATTCAACATTATAGAGGGTATAGCTCTTGAGGTCCCACAGTCATGTGGTGGGCACTCATAAATCAACTTGAACAGACTTTTGAACTTACCATATTGCTAAGGTTATAGTTGATAACCAACAGACTCTGAACATCTCTTAGGATTTTTCTACAGACTTGAGCAGAATGGTTAGTTTTAAAATTCTTTAATATGTGTTAGTATAGTCTTTAAACATGTTGGATTTTCCTCTGAGCATGTTAGCTGTATTTCAGAGGTGCTACCTCATGATGGCCTGGTACTTAATCATTATTTTGTACATATTCTGAAATTTACATTTGTATTTCTTCTTTGATGTAAGAGTAATTAAAGGGAGAATTTTGAAAATTCTACTTGATGGATTTTACTTTAGCTTAGTTTAAGTTTTATTTCTTTATGGTCAGCTTCTGTCAGCTTCTACCGGTTTTTCAGTGTGTCCTGCAATAAAGCTCCTATTCACACTTCAAAGTGTGGCTGAGTCATCTAGATATCTTATAAAAATGCAGATTATGTTTCAACAGGTCTGGGACACATTTCTAGCAAGCTCTCACATAATATAATACTTTGGGTTCATGGATTTTGAGTAGTAAGGCCCAATTCCATTCTTGCTTTTTTTATTAGTAATTTTTAATGTATAACTTAATGGGTCTCATTATGACACTTCCATACATACCTGGGGCTGGGATTTAGCTCAGTTGGGAGAAAGCTGCTCTGTAGTCTCTGAAGTCCAGAGTTCGATTCCCAGTACCACAAAAATGGAAGAAGGACATGGCAATCCACTCCTGAGGCAATCCTAAAACAATTAGCCATTGAAAACCAATGAGGGTTGCTATGAGTCGGACATGACTCGATGGTACCTAACAACATACATACATACATACATACATACATACATACATACATGCAGTTCATTGTACATTGCTCATGTTAACTTCTCCCTCACCCTCTCATGACCTTGCCCCCTTTTCCCCTCCCTCCCCACCAATGGTGTCCTTTCTACTTGCTTGTCTTTTTTGAGAGTATAATTCCATTATTTCAAGTTTTTGGCATAAATCTTGGCTTTATCTGTTTCTTTTTAAATTTATGTTCAATATAACTATGTCTAATAGTTTAGAATTTAAAAAGACACTGCATCTCATTTAATCCTCACAGCAGCATCATGAGTGGATTTGGAAAGTTATTTTTTTCACTGAGAAAAGTGAGGCGGAGAGGTGACAGTGGCAAGCCCCATACATGGCTCATTCTTGGTTTCCCTTGCACACATCTCAGTGCTTGCTATTTTCTAAAGGTGTTGGGGGAGCATGCAGGCTAAGTGACAACTTCAGTTTAGGTGATTTACTTTGGAAGCTTTTTTTTCTGAATTTCTTATGTTCTTTTTTTGTGAGCCTGTTATGCTTGCTTTTAATGCTTTATTACTTACAGATAGAAGTGGAAATTGGCCTGCCTCCCCCCTGCCCTTAAAACGCATTGTGTTGTAGTTTCTCTGGATGTTTGTTTTAGCATTCTGGTGTTTCTCTTGAGCTGACTCGTTGGATCCGTGAAACTCTATTATTTTATTTTTTAATTACAGATCCTGCTAGCAGGTCTCCAATTCATATTACTAAAGTAAAAGTTTTAAGAAATATTTAGTAAAGAAATTTGTTTTGTTTTGCTTCAACATTTATTTCCTCAACTTGTTGTTGTTAGGTGCCGTCCAGTCGGTATCCAACTCATAGCGACCCTACTACATACAACAGGTGAAACACTATTGTCAGTGCTTCTCTGCTGTTCATAGAGTTTTCAATGGCTGATTGCTTTTTGGGAGTGGGCTGCCGGGTCCTTCTCTCAAACCTACAGAACCTGGTGTTCCCAGGTGTTCTCCCATATAAGTACTAACCTGGCCTGACCCTGCTTAGCTTCCGAGATCTGACAGGATCAGACACCACAGTGGTATAGTTGTAGGCTTCCTCAACTTACCTGGCCTAAAATCCTTAGTTTTGGCAAAGACATTCTTTTTCACTTTGCTAATGATTTTGAATTTTTATACAGACACAAACATTTATTCTTAATTTGCACTAAATGCCAAGCATTGTACTAAGTGCTTTGAAGACATTATCTCATTTTGCACTCAAAACAGCCCTAATGAGGTATTATAAGCTCTGTTTAATAAGTGAGAATTCAGGAGAGACTTAGCAGCTTGTCTGAGAATATTTACCTACTTCAGGACAGAGCTCAATTTTGAATTAGAGTGCTTGGCTCAAAAGCAGGTTATAAATCTTTTGGGAATGGCTTACTGCTTTTCAGATTCTCTTTTCCTTAGGACAAGGATTAATTCAGCTAATTATGACATCTCCTGTTTAAAATAAAACAGATGTTTGTGTGTGGGGACTGCAGTTGATGTGAGGGCTGTCAGGACTTGAGCAATAGAGTGCACTTTACCAATAAATTGAATGCCCAGAAGGTTGTGTTTTTCACCTAATAAATTGTGGCTCGATCCCAGAGAAACATCATTCTCAGAAGAGATTTTAATGAACTTTACAGGTGTTTTTCTGCTTGCTCTGGCTTTTCCTCCAGGGCAGCTTTGCAAAGCTGGTGACTAAGAGGTGATATGGCAAGGGATTTCTGACTGGCACACCTTAGAGAAAAGATGGGAGAGTTTTGCTCTTAGCCAGTCACATCAAGTCTAATTTCCAAAATTAGATGAGAATAATAATGTCAATAAAAGACCCAGTATATCACGTTATTATATTACCTCATTGTGTTTATAGTTCTTGGGAACAACAGAAAGAAAAATCCTGAAATCAAATTAAGGCAATCTGCGTGACAAATGTATTAACAAGAGACAATGGAGGCAAGAAAGTGTGGATGATTTTCATTATCTGTAATGCTGCTGAGAGCTTTATTCATCTTTACCTTGAAGCTTTGGAGAAAATCGGACTCTTCTTGGCGGTGTTAGCTTCTTTTACTGAAGCATCTTGCTGTTTAAATAAGCACTCAACCCTTGGTGTTATTTGGGAGTGTTTTCCTATCCCAGGTGCCTGGACTTTTCTATTCTGAAGAGACTCTTTGAGAAAACGTAGAGCCTCTGGGTGCTATTTATTATTTAGATGAACATTTTTGCCACATTTAAAATTATGAGGTTCTAAGGGGTTTGAACAGAATGAAGACTGCTGGCTTGAAATACCAGTTCTTTTATTCTAATGTAACCTTGGGCAATTAACTTGATTTCAGTTTCTTCCCTGTGATGATGGATCACAGTCCCTATCTCATCAGGCTGTGGCAAGGATTAGAAAAATGGATATAAAGTCTGTAGCCACATTAGACATTTCGTGTTTGGTTTCTAGCCTCTTATAGTAAGCCTTGTGAAAGTATGCTGGAGTGAGAAACTTGCTCTGTTTTCCTGGAATTTTTTTTCCAGTATAGGGGATTGAACCTAGAGTCTTGCACATGCCTGAAAAGTGCTCCACCACTGAGCCATACCCCTAGTTCCTTTTTTATTTTTATTTTTGAGACAGGGTCTTGCTGAGTTGCACAGGCTGCCTCTGCCCTTGAACCTGTGATCCTCCTGCCCTAGGCTCCTGAGTTGCTAGGATCACAGGTACGGTGCCATAGTGCCTGGCCCCTGGAATTTTAATTACAGGACTGAGCTAACGGTTCAGATGTTAGCCATGGACTGGAGATTAACATGAAGAGTCTCTCTAGTTTGTGTTCATGGTTTCCAGAGGGCAGAGATATTTATATGAGACAGTTCAGAGGAGTAGCTGATTGACAGACAAACAAGCAGTTATCAGGATTGGCTGGAGAACTGAATTTTCCCTGTTGAGCTGGAACAGAAAGACAGTCCATTCTTGACCTCATACTGTAACAGGCACTTAGAAACTATTCTTGCTAAAAAGCATAGATTCCTCTCTTGGGTAACTAAAAGTAAAGGAGGACACTGGACACTGGCCTAACTGTATTTCACCCTTCTCTGGCTCTATTTTGCCTCTGAATGCTTCCTCTCATGTAGTCACAGTGGATTCCAGGAAGAATAGGACTGATCAATAGATAAACATCTTTATGACAAGGGACTGAAATTACCCCCAAGCAATGGTGAACATACCTCATACTCCTGTGCCCTAATTCTTCCTCTGCTTGCTCATTTCAGTAACTCGAGGATGGCCTTAGGGTCACTAGGGCCCTTTATTTGTTCCTCTTCCCAATGTGCACATTGATTAACTCTATTTTCTTCTCACCATTATTTGTCTCTTCAATTGACATATTTGGGACTAGTGGTCTAGTTTAGTCTATTGGGACTTCTGGAGCTGGAGCTTTGCCCTAAAACTCTAGTAACAACACCTATTCCCGTTTACTGGTAAGATTCTCTTCACCATGCATGTTTATGTACCTAGGGCTGACGCTCAGATTGCTTTTCATATCATGTGCTGGGTTACCAGTGTTTATTGCTTCTGTACTTACATTCGTATTTCACCAACTTTGAAGTCTTTACCTCAAAGCATCAGTATAAATGTAACTCTAATGAAATCGTACTAAGATTTCTTCTATTTTCCTGCTGTCTCTGATTTAGCATGCTATAATTAATAAAATGAGAATTGACAAGTATGATTCTAGGTAAGAAATTCAGGTAGGCTAATTTATTTTCCAACTTTTTTCAATATTTTGCTTTTTTCCCCTATTCTCTTATTTTATGACCTTTACATAAGCTCCTTTGTTTGAATACTATGCTTTAAATGATTTATTCTCATTTACTGGTACTTTGGAAAAACTGTTTGATAAAATCATTTTGCATAGAGTGAGTCTCTCCTTAAGAGGAACTGGTTACTATAAGATCCCCATCTACTACCTCAGGCTGACCCCAGATATGCCCAACAAAGGTAGAAGTGTCCACAAAGTTCATCATTTGCATACATCAGGCAGGTGAACTGGATCGTTTAATAGTTTAAAATCAGAAGTTTCTTTTTAGCAATTGAAATTATTCACATAGATTATAAATACTAGGATTAGGGGCAGGTGTTTCTAGGCCGCATGCTTAGAATAATAAAGGAAAAGAAAAAAGAAGGAAAATTCTGAGATACGCTAACCCTGCTGTGCTAGTAAGTCATCTTTTTGTTACCATAACAAAATATCTGAAATAAACATGGGAGGAAAGATTTATTTTGGTTCACAACTTCAGAGGTTTTAGCCCATGGTCAAGAGTCCATTGCTTTTGGCCCAAAGGGGAGGCAGAACTTTATGGCAGGGAGTAGGTGCTGGAGCAAAGCTGCTTACCTCAAGGGAGCCTGGGAAACAAAGAGAGAAAGGGCCCTGGACCAGACGTATTCTTCAAAAGCATTCCCCAGTGATCTGTGGTACTTCCAGCAACTGGGTCTTGCCTGGTAATAGCCCATTCGGGTATGAACTCATCAATAGATTGATCTATTGGTGAAGTTTGTGCCTTCACAATCTGATCACCTCTCTATGGTCCCACCAGCTGGGGACCAGGCCTGCAGCACCTGAGCCTTTTGGGGGGCACTTCATAACCAAATCATAACACCTCCTTTTGTTTATAGGCATAAAAAGTATTTTTTTCTTGGAGATCCAAATGTTATTCACATGTGTGTGTGTGTTTATATAAATGTGTCCCTGAGTGTAGGATTATATAAAGGTCTGTGTGTGTCTGTCTGAGAACAAGCATGTGTGAAAGTAACTAACTCATCTAGAGAGTTTTCTTTCTTTTTTCTCTTCTCTTTTCTTTTTTCTTTTTCTTTCTTTTCTACCTCAGAAGTATCTTAAGCAACTTACCTGTTAGAGTGAATCATTCCCTTTCTGATAACTTGCAGTAATTACAAGTCTTTCTGTGGTTGTTTAGTTTCAGAGATGATATATGGATAATATTAGAACCCAAAGTCCTATGCCCACTGTACATTAATGTTTTTGTTTTTGTTTTTAGGTGCCCTTGAGTCAGGTCTGACTCAAAATGACCCTGCTAGGGTTTTCAATGGCTGATTATTTTGGGATTGCCACATCCTTCTACATAGATGAGTTTAGCAGCCTCTTTTGCTCCAAGTTTAAAATTCCACCTGGATTATCCTCTGGGGAGGAGGTGCATACTGATTATGTAACAGGGCCTTTGTTCTTGTTAGGTGCTGTCCAGCTGGGTCCAATTCATAACCACCATATGTTCAACAGATGAAACACTACGCAACACTGTGCCACGCTTGGCACTAATGGCAGTGCTTCTCTGCTATTCATAAGGTTTTTTAATGGCTGATTCTTGTTGGGAGTTGGCTGCCAGGTCCTTCTCCCAAGCCTACAGCAACTGGTATTTCCAGGCAGTCTCACATCCAAGTACTAATGAGGTCCAATTCTGCTTATCTTCTGAGATCTGATGGGATGGACATTATGGTAGTACAGTGGCAGGCAACAGGGCCCTAAGGATTAGAATTCCTTTAGGGAATTCCATGGTAGGAGTGAGACAGGGCACTCACAGGTGTCCTGAGGC
>VMDO01007966.1:38350-61653 GCA_007922755.1 Pedetes capensis
TTTTTTTTTTTTTTTTTATCTTTTTGCAGTACTGTGGAGTTGAACCCAGGGCCTCACACATGCTTTTTCAGGCACTTTGTTACCAAGCCATATCCCCAATCTGCTAAATACAACTTCTACTATTGAGCTATACTCATGGTCCCCCAGATAATTTTTTGGGGGGATACTGAGGGTTGAACCCAGGGCCTTGTGCATACTTTGCAAGTGCTCTACCACTGAGCTACATCCCCAATCCATTTAAAACTTTTTTTTTTTTTTATCTTGAGACAGGGTCTAAGTTACATAAGTTATCTCTGGCCTTAAATTTGTGATCCTCCTATCTACACCTCCCAAATTACTGGGATTACAGGTGCGCACCACTCTGCCCAGCAACACAGATGCATTTTAAAGAGGGTGTTTGTCTCCTGAAGAGTCTCTCTTAGGACTTAAAATTAAGTCACTTATGAAACTGTGAGACAGCCAAGTGCACCAGCTAGAGAAATGGCCTCAGAGTTGCATTAGCAGATTCACATCCTCCCCTCCTCTTACTGATTTGGGGCAAGTTAACAAGTGTCAATTCCTTATCTATAAAACAGGGCCTGTCATGCCCCCACTGAGGTGATGTGATGATGAGATGAGGACTCTGTCAGAGGACAGATGCTCAGCAGATGGGACTTTCCTGGCTTCTTCCAAGCTGTGGTGTCTTAGGATGGGTCCTGCCCCTGCCATTCTTGGGCTGGACTCTCTGCCTCCCGTGTACCCTTTCCTCACTCTAACCATCCCTGCTTTCATTTGTGCCTCTTATGCTGCCTCTCATCTGCCCTCCCCAGATCTTTAGCTTCGAGATCAATGTCAGCGTCGCTGTCTTCACATTTGCCTCCCAGTCCAAAATCATCATGTCCATCCTGAGTGACAGATGCTGGGATATAATGAAAGTGATCAGCAGTCTGGACAACGCCCATTATAAAGGTATGGCCGTGGTCAAGTGAGGACGATGGAGAGGAGAGGATGGACTCAGCACCTGCAGACAGACTCTGGGAAGATCAGAGAGAGAAAGAGGCCTTCTGAGGCACCCAAGTCCCCAGGCCCTGGGGTAGCTTCCCAGTCTAGGGTAACAGGGGGCATCCCAGCTGCCTTATCTCAGGGTTCACTCCGGTGCACTGCAAGCCCAAATGCATTGTGCAGGCCTTCAGTTCCTTCCTGATGCCCAGGCCCATGGTCTGCTTTTCATGGCTCCGCACTGAATTTTCCACTGTCATCATCCACCTGCACACTGTGTAAAACTGCCTGGGTGGCACATAGTAAATGGCTAAAACAACCTAAATTCTTTGGAAACCCCATCTTTGAATCTTGGGACCTTAAAGGTTATGCAATGAGCATTTCCATTGTTTTTGTTTGTTTGTTTTTGTTTTTTGGCAGTACTTGGGGATTGAACCCACAATCTTGCACATATTTTGCAAGTGCTCTGCCACTGGAGCCTGCAGCCATAGCCCTGTGGCGTCCAATCCCGTCAGATCTCGGAAGCTAAGCAGGGTTGGGCCCGGTTAGTACCTGGATGGGAGACCGCCTGGGAACACCAGAAGCTGTAGGCTTGGGAAAAGGACCTGGCAACCCCCTCCCAAAAATCAATCTGCCATTGAAAACCCTATGCACAACAGAGAAGCAATGACAATGGTGTTTCCCCTGTTGTACAGAGGGTCGCTATGAGTCGGATACCGACTCGATAGCACCTAACAACAACAACTGCCACTGGAATGCACTCCCAGCCCCTTTTTAGTTTTTTTCTGCTGAGTCAAGGTCATGCTAAATTACACAGGCTGCCTCTGGCTTTGAACTTGTGATCCTCCTGTATCTGCCTCCTGAGTCACTGGGATTACAGCTGTGTGCCACTGCACCTGGCTTGCAATGAGCTTTGCTAAGGTGGAAAGACTTTTAATGTTTAGATAGGCAATGATACCAAATCTCTCCTGGATAGTAAAAGTCTGAGTTTATCAAACCTGTCTGATAACTTGCAATCCTAGTGGTTGGGGGAATTGATTGAGTCTCCACTTCTTGGTGGCAAGTGGGAAGTTTTAAGAGAGACCTTCCTTTTGGTATACTCCAGACCATAAAAATGCAAGTGGAACCAACACCTATGAGTGTTAAACAGTGTCTACCTCATGATGAATAACCAAATGCAGCACCTTGGTATGCAAACGATGGCCTGGCAAGAAATATGACATGTCGTCATCCTTCTTTTTCTTTTTTTTTTTTTTCAAATTTGAAATTGTTTTTGTTTTATTGGAAATTTTTAATGTATACCTTAATGTGATTCATTCTGACATACTTTTCATTGTGACATTTCCATATATACATTTTGTTGTACATTATTCATATAGGTTCCCCCTTAACCTCTTGTGTGCTTCCTCCCCCATCTCACCCCCCCATCAAAGACTTCTCTACCATTTACTTGTCTTTTTATGGTAATATTTTTCTATATATCCTTGGGTTCCAGTTCTGTTTAAGATAGAAACTTTTTCTGTAGTGAACTTTCTTTTTACCTTGGCAGAACTATTACATGCATTTTCTAGACCATCTATAATAATACCATTCTTAGCTTTATTTTTCTTCTATTATGATCCGACCTTTGTATAGGATTTTTTCCTTCTTATAATTTGGATTCAGCTCCCACATATGAGTGAGAATATGTGGTGTTTCTCTTTCTGAGCTTGTGTTTGTTCACTTAAAATAGTTTTCTCTAATTCCATCCATTTTGCTGCAAATGGCATGATTTCATTTTTTGGATTGCTGGGTAGTATTCCATTGTGTATATGTACCATAGATTTTTATCCATTCTTCTGTTGAAGGGCACTTTGGTTGATTCCATATGCTTGCTATTGTGAAAAATGCTGCATTGAACATGGAGGTGCAGGTGTCTCTGTGGTATGATGACCCATCTCCCTTTGGGTAAATTCCCAATAGTGTTATAGCTGGGTCATACAGTAGATCTATTTTTAGTTTTTTAAGATACCTCCATATTGATTTCCACAGTGGTTGCACCAATTTACAGCTCCACCAACAATGTAAGAGTGTTCCCTCTTCTCCACAACCTTGCCAGCATTTGTTGTTATTTGTTTTATTGATCTTGGCCATTCTTACTGGTGTAAGGTGAAATCTCAGAGTTGTTTTAATTTGCATTTCCCTAATGGCTAGGGATGTTGAGCATTTTTTCATGTGTTTCATGGCTTTATGGACCTCTTCATTTGAGAACTGTCTGCTGAGTTCCTTTGCCCATTTGTATATTGGGTTATTTGTTTTCTTGGGAGTTCTTTTCTTGAGTTCTCTATAATTTCTGGTAATTAGACCTTTGTCTGATATACAGGTTGCAAAGACTTTTTCCCTTTCAGTGGGGGTTTCCTTGACTCTGTTGTTTCTTTTGCTGTACAAAAGCTTTTTAATTTCATGTAATCCCATTTATCTATTCTTTTTGCAATTTCTTGAGCCATTGGAGTCCTGTTAAGGAAATACTTTCCTATGCCTATATGATGAAGTGTATTGCCTATCTTGTCTTCTATAAGTTTTAAAGTTTCTGGTTTTATGTTGAGATTTTGTATCCATTTTGAGTTAACTCTCATGCATATTGAGAGATGCTGGTCAGTTTTCATTTTCCTGCATGTGGATGACCATGTTTCCCAGTACCATTTATTGAAAAAGCTGTCCTTTTTCCAGTTTACTTGCTTTGCTCCTTTGTCAAAAATAAGGTGGCTATAGGTGTGTTGAGGTATATCTGGGTCTTCTATTCTGTTCCAGATGTCTTCAGGCCTATTTTTGTGCCAGTACGAAGCTGTTTTTGCAACCACTGCCTTGTAGTAAAGTTTGAAGTCAGGGATTGTGATTCCCCCTGCATTAGATTTGCAGCTTAAAAGTGTTTTGGCTATATGTGGTCTTTTGTGGTTCCATATGAGTTTTTGGATCATTTTTTTATTTCTGTAAAGTCAGTCAGTGGAATTTTAATGGGTATTGCATTAAATCTACAGATTGCTTTTGGTAGGATAGCCATTTTTACAATATTAATTCTCCCTATCCAGGAGCAGGGGAGGTCTTTCCATTTTTCAGTGTCCTCTGCTATTTCTTTCTTTAAGGTTTTGACATTTTCCTTGTAGAGATCTGTAAGGTCTTTGGTTGGATTGATTCCAAGGTATTCAATTTTCTGGTGGGCTATTGTGAAAGATATTTTTCTGAAATTTCCTTCTCTTCCTGTTTGGCATTGGTGTAAAGAAAAGTTATTGATTTTTGTGTGCTGACATTATAACCTGCCACTTTACTGAAGGAGTTGATTAGTTCTAGAAGCTTTCTGGTTGAGCTTTTGGGGTTTTTCAGGTATAGGATCATACCATCTGCAAATAAGAATAATTTGACCTCTTCCTTGCCAATCTGTATCCCTTTGATTTCATTCTCTTGTCTGATTGCCCTGGCCAGCAGTGTATTATTCAGTCTCCATGAGTTTGTAAAGTTTCTGGAATTATTCTTGCTCTTGAGCTCCAATTTTATCCCATTATGGTCTGATAAAGAAGAGGGGATAATGTCTACTTTTTTGTATTTGTTGAGTGAATTCTTATGGACTAGCATGATTTATCTTAGAAAACGTACCATGTTGAGCTGAGAAGAATGTGTATTCCTCATCATGTGGATGACATATTCTGTATATATTTGTGAGATCCAACTGGTTTAGGGTAGAGATTAGATTTGATATTTCTCTGTTGATTTTTCATTTTGATGAGCTGTCTCTTGGCAAAAGTGGGGCATTGAAGTCTCCCATTATTATTCTTTCTGGTACAATAAAGTTCTTTATATTCCATAAAGTTTGTCTTATAAAGCTAGGTGCCCCAGTGTTTGTGGAGTAAATATTTAGGAGCATTATTGGTTCCTGATTGATTGTTACTTTTATTAAAAAGGAGTGTCCTTCTTTTTCTCTTCTAATTAGTTTTGGATTGAGATTTAATCTATCTGATATTAGAATTGCAACACCTGCTTTTTTGTCCCTACCCCGCTTGTTATACTGTGTTCCAGCCCTTAATTCTCAGTTTATTACAGTCTTTGTGAGTTAGATGAGTTTCTTGAATGTTACATATTGAAGGTTTATGTTTTTGCAACCAATTAGCCAGTCTCTGTCTCTTAACTGGTGAGTTAAGGCCATTTATGTTAATAGTGATTATTGAGTAGTATTTATTTTTATATACCCAATCATTACCTGTTACTGGCTTATGAATCATGTTTGCTTTGTTCCCTTCTTGGATTGCACTCATCTCAGCTAACCAATTCTTTGATTTCCTATATAGGGTTGTCTTATCTCTCCTGGATGTGGTAATTGATTTACAATCCTCTGCAGGGCTGGTTTGGTGGTTGTAAATCATTTAAATGCATCAATATCATTAAATGTCTTATACTCCTTTTCTATTTTCAAAGATAATTTTGCTGGATATGTTAATCTTGGTTGGAGATTGGTTTTACTTTATTTTTTGTATGTGAATCACCTGTGACCACTCCTTTCTAGCTTCCAATGTTGATATGGAGAAGTCTGCGTAACTTTAATAGGTTTTGCTTTATATGTAATAAGGGGTTTCTGCCTTGCTGCTTGCAGCATAGCCTCCCTGGTTTCTCATGACAGCATTCGAGCAATATGTCTCAGGGATGACCTATTTTGATCAGCTTTTGATGGTGTCCTAAATGTTTCAGTTGTGTATGTATCCATATCCTGTATTATCTCTGGGAAGTTTTCCTTGAGGATATCAAATACTAGATTTTGAAGGTCTCTGGTGGATCATTCCTCTCCTTCAAGGATGCCCTGAATTCTTAAGTATTGTTTTTTCATTCTATCTTTCTCCTGGAAATCTGTTTTTAATACCTTTATTATCATTGATTCCATTTCTGACTGTTTGTATTTACATTCATGTATGGCATCCTCACAATCAGAAATCTGCAGCTCAGATTCATCCAGTCTTGATGAAAAGGATTCTTTAGCTGAATTCAATTCAGTTATTTTAGTTTGCATTTCAATGATCATTGCTTGATTTTTCCTTATCATTTCTAGCTGGGAGGATAGAATGGACTCCAGGTGAGATACCTTCTTTTCAAGGATTTCAAAGGTGCTGGTGGTATTTGTTTTAATTTCTCTTAGCATATTTATAGGGCTGGGATTTAGCTCAGTTGGTAGAGCGCTGTGCTGCAGTCTCTGAGGTCCTGAGTTCAATTCTCAGCACCACAAAAATGGGAGAAGGGCCTGGCAATCCACTCCCAAGGCAATCCCAAAATGGTCAGCCATTGAAAACCCTATGAGGGTCGCTATGAGTCAGATACCGACTCGACAGCAACTAACAACAACAGAGCATATTTATAACCATAACTTTGAATTCCAATTCAGAGATCTCTAAGAGTTGAGATTCATTAGGGGAATTTGTTGGGGGGTTTTGGTCTGTGGGGTCTTCAGATCCATCCTGCACCTTTGTGTTTCTTGTAGGTTTACTTTGTTTGCCCATAATATGGTCCAGGAAATAGAATTCATCTCTCTTGAGTATGCGGAACTTCTTACTCTGTTATTCCTTTGAGATTGTGTGGTGCTGAATTCTCTGGTGCTTATTTGAGCTGGTAAGCTGTGTAGTTCCTCGGCTGTTTAGTCTGTGGGGCTCTTACTCTAGTTCACCAGTCCCTACTTCAAAGAGGTTGGGGGATAGGGAGGAAATAGATTCTGTTTCTCTTCTGTGGTGTAAGAAGGGGAAGGATCTGGTGACAGAAGAGGGGGAGAGAGGACATGGAGGACAGAAACTAATAGTAATTACTGTCAAAATTAAAATTAAAGCTGAAATTTAAGGGTAAAATAATTAACTAAAACAAAAACACATATATACCATAAGAAAAAGAGGAGAATAGAAAAAAGGAAGAGAATAAAAGAAGAAAGATAGAAAGAAAGAAGAAAAAGAGAAAAAAAAAACACCCCAAACCACATGCATACATGCTCCCACACACACATAAAAACACTTGTAGCTGGGTGCAGTGGCACATGCCTGTAATCCTAGTGGCTAGGGAGGTGGAGGCGGGAGGATCGCAAGTTCGAGATTAGATTCAGTCTGTGTAACTTAGCGAGTCACTGTCTCAAAAAGTTAAAAAAATGGCCTGGGTTTGCAGCACAGTGGTCCATCACTTGCAAAGCATACAGGCTCAAGGCCCTGGGTTCAAACCCCAGTACCACATACACACACACACACACACACACACACACACAATAAAAAATAAATAAAAATAAATAAATAAATAAATAAAACACTTGTATGTTCTCACAAGTGGAATCTGAACTGTGGAGATAGTAAGGATGAAGTGAACACTGCAGAACACAGGGTGGCAGTGTTTTCACACAGTCTGTGGAAGCTGGCTGTGTTAGGGGGCAGGGTTTCTGTGAAGGTTCCATCTATCGAGTGGATATGGTGGGCAGCCCCACAATGTCCCAGGTTTAAGTGGGGCACTCATAGAGTCTGTTCCAAGAAATATTCTGTGTCTATTGTATTGTTAGAGAGGAAGTGGAACCTGTGGAGGCCTCCTTGGAGTTCTCCCAGTCCCATATATTTTGGGCGCCAATTCCCCAAATTGGAGCTCTCTGCCCCAAAGCCTACAGCATGGAGGGAATATGGCTGCTATTGTGGATTTTTATTGCAGGGCTTTTTGTCCACTTGGGAGTCCACTTGAGAGGTCCAGATCCCATTGTGGTCTCCTCAGTTCTCCCCCTACAGCAGGTGGGATGATATCCAACCACCCCAGGGGCAATCTGCAGCAGGTCTGTCTGTGGACGGTGATTGCACTCAAAACTGCTCTGGGACTAATTGTGCTGCTGTGGGCTGTTTGTGGAGAAGGCACACTCTGCCCTTGTGGGACTCAGTCGCCTCCACAGACCTAGCCTACTCCATAGTGCAATGGGATAACATAGAATCTTCTCTGGTGTGTCTGGAATCCGGGTGTATGTGCGCATGTATCTCTGTGAAAATTGTGTCTGCACAACTGTCCTGCCACAACAGGAGGGAGGGAGCCGCACCATGGCTCTGGTTGCATGTTGTTGGTCGTCGGGTGCTCAGTATGCACCACTAGGGATGGCGATTCTATGTGCCACCTCAAACTGACTCACCCGGAACTTATAGTCTGTGTCCCATGGGCAGGGTGATAGTGCCAAGGTTGCACTCCATGTTGGGTCCAGCCCCTGTGGATGTGTGCTCGAAGTCCTGTCCAAGTCTCTGGGATTCTATCCGCTGTCTGCATGATGGCAAAATGGCAAAATGGCAACCCAGCTGCTTTCCTCTGTGTAGGTCCTCTAGAGCCAGATCCGTGCTTTCAATGTTTGTCCAGTTTCTTCCACTGTCTCTCAGTCCAAACTATCACTGTATCTGTCTAGTCAATGTGAACTCCAAATCCTTAATCAAGTCTTCTTTCTACTCTGGGAAAGAAGGAATGTGCTGTCTGTCCACCATCTTGCTTTGATCTCTCTGGCTTTTTTCTTTTTTGATCCATTCTAAAAATTGGGATAGTACAGTGAATAAGGGGAGACAGATTGAAAATTTGTCTCTTTTCAGGCTTACCTCAAACTGTAAATAAATTTATTTTTCCATTTCCATATACATTATTTCATTTTCTCTTAACACAGGCAAGTGTTGAGATCCAGAGCCGTGCCTTAGGGCTAGGGCTCTAGTGGCAGCAGTGTGTGTGGCTTGCACCTCAGAGAGGCTGTGTTGAAGTCTCTACTAATTATTGTCTGTATAATCTTGTACAGATTACTTAGCCTCTGTTTTGGTTTAAGTGAGTCTCCAAAAAGTTCAAAAGTATTGGAACCTTAACTCCGCAATTTTGTAGCATTGGGAAAGGGAGCCTGGTGGGGCCTGTTTGATTCCTGGGGTGGAGCCTTTATGAAGGGGATTAATGACTTTCTAGTAAGTTAATGGCCTGCAGCTGCAGCACTGTGGCATCCAATCCTGCCAGATCTCTGAAGCTAAGCAGGGTCAGGCCTGGTTAGTACTTGGATGGGAGACCACCTGGGAACACCAGGTGCTGTAGGCTTGGGAGATGGACCCAGCAACCCACTGCCAAAAATCAATCCACCATTGAAAAGCCTATGAATAGCTGAGAAGCACTGACAATAGTGTTTCACCTGTTGTGCAT
Source organism: Pedetes capensis (assembly GCA_007922755.1). Classification (NCBI taxonomy): domain Eukaryota; kingdom Metazoa; phylum Chordata; class Mammalia; order Rodentia; family Pedetidae; genus Pedetes; species Pedetes capensis. The sequence continues at coordinate 47,504 of VMDO01007966.1, forward strand.
AGGGTTGCTATGAATTGGATACCAACTGGATGGCACGTAACAACAACAACAAGTAAGTTAATACTTGAAGTCATGAGTCTTCACCTTGTGGGACTGTATGGTTTCTGTGAGAGTCGGTTGTTAGAAATCAAGGCTGCCCTCATGTTTTGCCTCTTCCTCAGGTTATCTGCTTGCAGTTATGAACTCCATCATAAGTAGCATGAGTCACTTCCTTGAGGCAACAGCCCAATCTTGGTCTTCTAACCTCCAGAACTATGGGTCTAAGTAAATTTATTTCCTTTATAAGTTATCTAGTTTCAAGTATTTTGTTACAGCAACAGAAAATAGACTAAGCTTCATTAAAACTCATTTTCCTAACTTTCAAAATAGAGGACATGTAACTGAGAAGCTTGTTATAAGATAAAATAAAACATGTAAAGTAGCACAATGTCTGGTATTTATTAGGTGTTTAATTGTTAGTTATACAATAGCTGTTTTGATATTATTACTAGTAATTGATTATTATTACTAGCATCACTACTAGTATTTTCTGTTACTTCTTGGTGTTTCTATGGATAATAATCTCCAAGCATGTTACAAATTTGGATATTAAAATGGAATATTTTCAAAGTTGACTATTTTACGTAGAAGCTGAATTTTATTAACTTCTTAGAATGACTTTCACTCTACCAAGTTTCTATTAGGAAATGAAAAATCTCTTTGTAATATGAACAATTAGTCCTGATTTACTTGTTTCAGATGTGCCTGTATAACTGTTAGATTTTATTAATATGAGACCCACCTATAAATCTAACACTGAAAGCCTGATTGGAAAAGGAAGCTGCACATCTCAAGATGAGTTCCTGGGATTGAAAAATTTTTGAAAAGTCAACTTGAAAGAAACTACTATTTATTAAGTATCTATATGTGTCAGGTGCTCTTCTAGATAATTTATAGTTTGTGAAGTTTTAAAAGTAACCATATTAATACTATCCTGCGTGTACTTGCAAAGTTTCTGAAACAAGAGTATTATTTATTTATAACAAAAAATAGAGCCAGATAGATTAAATCCCTGCACATATACATCTGTATTTTAGGTGAGGAACCCTGAAAAATGGAGGTGAATTTTTCTATATTTATCCCTGTGTGTTTGTGAGAGTCTCTTTGGAAAAATAATGGAAAGGATCCTGAGTTTTCACTGTGAGTCTCACCAGGGGGAAGATAAGATGAGCTTCTCCAGCGTTACAGCCTAGGGATGTCTCTGGGTCTCTATCTGGAGTTCTCTCATATCTAATTTGTTCATACAGTAACTTCCCAGGGTTGCTTATAGCCTAGGCTAAAGTTTGGATAAAACTGACTCAAAAAAGCCCTAACCATGCAGACACAAATAGTTTTCATTACAGTTCCAGAGAGAGATTATTACATACCAACCTATATACCACTGTTTTTCCTTTTAAAGAAGGGGAATTAAGGGTTGAAAACTTTAAGTAAATTTCCAATGTCATATCAAGGAAGATTCTTGATTAAAACTGAAGTCTGTCTTATATGAAAGCTTTTTAGTGGCTAAAATGTTGGTCTGAACAACTGTAAGGAATAATGTACACATTCCACAACTCATTTTTCAGCAGACCAACACTTAAGTGAGGGCATTCACATCTCACCTGCTGTGTTGAGGATTTTCTGCTATGATTAGGTACAGTGAATCACTTACAGACAGATATTATGGCAAAGGGAGAAAGCAGTTTGACAAAAAGAAGAAAGAAGGATTGGGGTTTAAGGATTGGGGGTTTAAGGATTGGGGTTTAAGGATTGGGGGTTAAGGTTTTGTTTTCATTTTCTATAGTCTCATGAAATTAACTGGCTGCTGAGAGCTGCTTCACAGATCTACAGGGCTATTTTTCTTCCAAGGGTCTTGATCTCTCCCCATTGTAGCAAAGAAGTATTTCCTTCCTTTTGTATTATTTTGATGTATGCTTAGAATATGCTTGTGAGCAAGAAGATAACAACTGCTGTTCATAGGTATTACAAAGACACAAATACTATTTAATCCTGATATTTTTTTGAATCCTTGACCCAAGGGAAGGAATTAGCACAAAAGCTTAACTTTTATAGAAAGTAATTTAATATGCCTCCAACCATACCACGCTGGCATCAGATCTCATCACATCTTGGAAGCTCAGCAGGGTCAGGCCTAGTTAGTTCTTGGATGGGATACTGCCTGGGAATACTAGGTCATGTAGACTTGGGAGACAGATGCAGCAGCCCACTTTCAAAGCAATCAGCCATGGAAAACCCTATGAACAGCAAAGAAGCGCTGACAATAGTGCTGGGCATGGCACAGTGTCGGGTGTTGTTCATACTGTTTTACATAGGGTTGCTATGAACCAGCACCTAACAACAACAACAACAACAACAACAACAACAACAACAAATTTAATATGGGTAGACAGATCAGTTAGACTGCTTTTTTATCAGTCACCATGAAAAGGAAGCAAGTATGCCTCTTGTTAACTTTTGATCATCTTTAGGTGACTGTCTCTGATAAAGGCATTATGATTCCTATGATTCTAGTTCATCTATCCTGTTGTCTAGAAGAATATGAGTCAACAATGTGTTAAAATACTCTTTATTCCTAGTTTCCTCTACTGTAGTAAAAAAATGAGCTGATGATAATGTCAAAATATTCTATAATTTTGCATATTAAGCCAGGTTTTCTAGAACTTTAGCTAAGCCTAATATGTATCAAGAGCCCAAGGAATCATGCTGGATATAGTTGTTAATTCCTAGCTGACTCTGTCTGCCCTCAGTGTCATTCAAGGTCAAGTATATCCCTGTGATTTTATGCATTGTCTTGAGACATAAGTCATAGGTGAACTTATCTTTTAGGGCTTAAAGGTTCTATGAAGAGTCTCTTTTGAGGAAGGATGGAGAAGGGAAAGCTAGAGCTAAGAGTCAACCACTTCAACTCTATTTCCAGCCCCTTTCACCAAAGCCATTGCCTTACCACTGGTCACTGAACCTGACCTAGTGTGCCTTGCTGTGACTGGTGCGTGGTTCTGAGTCTCTGGTCAATGCTGGTCAGGAAAGGCTGTTAGCTTTTGGTCACTCACTGTGACAAAGTACATGAGATAAACAACTTAGGTGAGGAGGGGTTTATTTTGTCATGGTTTCAAAGGTTTCAGTCCATGTTCAGATGTCTGCATATCTTTGAACCCAAGGTAAGGCAGAATATTATAGCAAGGAGTATGTGGTGGAGCAAAGTTTCTCACCTCGTGGCAGCCAGAGAGCAGAGAGATAGGGAGAGAGACAGAGGGTGGCAGAGGAAGGGGGGAGTAGGAATGGGAGGGAAGGACTGAGGAGAAGGTATTCTCTTCAAAGCCATTCCTGCATTGACCTGATTCCTCCAATTATGTCTCACCTTCTAACAGCCCAGTCAGTCATCAGCTTTCATGATCTAATCACCTCTCAATAGCCCCACCATCTACGGGCAAACTCTTTAGCATATAAGCCTTTTCTTGTTGGACATTTCATATCCAAATTGCAACAGAGAATAGCAAAGATTAGGGCAGGCTAGGCTCTAGGGAAGCTTCTAATGGCAGCTGGCCTCATGGCTGTGCTTGCTCACTTCTATGTGGGAGATACTTAGGAAGAAAAGGGAAGGGAAGTTCTGATTTCTTCTATCTCTTTCCCCACCCCCTCTGGCACCCCATGTACATGTTTTCTAGGTTCTAGGAAAAAGATTTTCCTTAAACAATTGACATCTTTTACTTTGATTCATTAAACAATGGCAAAGGTTGGAGCTTTGATATGGGAAAAAAATTAATCTTTGTTGTACCCTTACTAGTTTTCAGACATTTACACATCTCTTATTTTGGTCTTATATGACCCATGCAAGGTAAGTATCTACTTTATCAACCCTTCCTTTGTTAAGTGAACATTAGGTACCAGACATTATTCTTCAAAACAATCAGTATCTCTAATTTAAAGATGAGGAAAAAGAATCTGGGAGAAACTAAGTGATTTGCTCAAAGTTTACAACCTAAAAGTGGAGAAACAGAATTCAAATCCAGGACAGTAATTCAGATTGGTCCCTAAAGATTTTCTCTCTACAGGCAAAAGATAGTAACTGTTGAGGGATTTCATAAAAAGTTTAATTTTTGTAAGGACCCCTATTAGCTAGACTAGTTTTCCCTGTATAATTCAAAGTAAAAAGACATTTCCACATTGTCTATAGGGAACCAAAATGGAAGTGTGTGGAGACCATGTTTGCTTCCTTTTCTTTCTTTGCTTTCAGTCATCTTTCATGTCACCTCCATTTTCTTCACCCCAGATATCAGGGACAGTATCTTTAACTGGCTCCTCACCTCACTCTTTCATGAATTCTTGATTCACACTGAGTGCTTTGCGAACAGCTTCATAGACTCCTTCCAATCATATTATTGGCCACTAAAGCCTATTTAGGTAGAAACATGGAGTGTCTACTGTCAATTCCAGTGGCTGCTTCACTAACATTCAATGCAAAGGGCTGAGGATGTATCTCAGTGGTAGAGTTCTTGCCTAGGATGTACAAGACTTTGAGTTTGATCCCTAGCAGCACAAAAAGTTAGAAAAAAGGAATGAAGGACAGAGAGAGGGAGAGAGGGAGAGAGAGAGGGAGAGAGAGAGAGAGAGAGAGAGAGAGAGAGAGAGAGAGAGAGAGAGAGGTTAAAAGGTCCAACATCTGAGATTCCATTCATAATCAAGTAAAAATAATTTGTAATTTGTATTGCATTTTGCTGATCCCTCTCATGACACTTTTTATCTGTAATAAAACCTATGATTTGTGACATGGTATATGGAGACATTACAGAAGATTTTTATTTTCTGCTAATTTTACAGAAGAAAGTATAAAATATCCTGTCCAGTGTTTTAAAAAATTTTACATTTAAAGCCTTCCTGTATTCAGTTGGCTTTGTTATTACTCATTGGCTACTTTTTGTAGTTGAAATCCATTGTGCCATGATTTTTTAATGGGTTATTTATTCAAGATTTAGAAAAATGGGCTTATTGCTCAAGGCATATTGAAAGACACAATAAAATGGTCCTTCAAACTGGTAACTTTACAGAAATTCTTTTTTATAACTTAATGGGAGTTTCTCTGCTACTCTGTTTTATTTTAATGGACAGGCATATCAAAAATGGCCCTGGTAATGTAATTCACAACCAGTTCTTCCATTATGAACTGAATGAATTTTTTATTGCTTTCAGAAATGAATCTCCACCCATGAGACACTTGTAATGGTAAGAGAACAAATAAAAAGTTGATCTTAAAGTAATGAAGCAATATAAGAGTAGAACAAAACAATATTATAATGAAGGCCGGAAGCTTCCTTAGCTCCTACATATAAAACATTCAAGTCATTTGACTGCTATGTAGGAGAAAATGCTTATAAAAAATTACTGACTCATAACATAAAAGGAAGGTAAGGCCACTTACTGCAGCTGGAAACTTGCTAAAAGTGACACTTTAGGTTTTCAAACAATTTTTCAGATAAAGATTACTTTTTCCACCATTATCCTTACAGAGAAGGAAGCAAGTGGGTGGTGAAGAGCACGGACTTCACCTGACTTTGCTATTGCCTGAGTCTCTCAGCTGTGATTTTTTCTGCCACTTCTGTTCCTGTCCGACAAGCAATGCTTATGTGATTTCTAACCCAGGTCTTTCCAATGTGTTACACATTCTTTACATCTCCAAACGTAACATGAGAAACATATACCCCCAACTTTGTGCCTGCTGGCCAAAAATATCTCACAATGACTTCTAAAATATTATCATTAACACGTTAGCTCTGTTTTTCTGTTATTCTAAGAATTCTAAACTCTGAATTCTGTGTTACATATTATTTACAGATAAAAGTGAGGTATCGGAAATTTCTGGAATGAACATCATCCCAAAAGCAAGATGAAAATATTTAAGCTGCTGTCTATATTCTAGTATCAGAAAATTCAAATGCAAGATCTTTTTCTATTAATAAGGAAGAAATTTTGCCTTTCAGATACAGAATTGAGTAAGTGGAAATCTAAAAATATAAATATTTTTCTTAAGGCATCTTGCTATCTAAAGAAGTTAAACTAGTCTTTTGTACCTAATTTCTCATTTGGAGTACTCAATGGGGCTTGAATTTAATCAGTAGAAGTTTTAAATTTATAAGGAGTTACATTTGGAGGATATTATCAAGTGACCTATAGGAAAAGAGTACAGTTGCATTTATACATTGGGTCAGTCATCTTGGAGGACAAAGGAGGAGAGCTCGTGAGAGAGAGTAGGGAGGAGAGAGCAGAGAGCCCCTCATCCCACCTCTCAATGACTCTTATCGTGAACCTCTTCTGCAGTTGAATTGTTTTTTAAGTTTACATTATGAACAGAATGAATATTCAAAATGCTTTCTGAATGAACTAATGAAATACATCACTGATATGTGGCTTTATTACACATGCCATTGAGATGTTTTCATATCTCCAAATGATTTACAAAAGAATTTTGGAGGTGAATAGACCTTTAGGCAAGACATATATCACTAAGCTGAATTAAATAAGTACACAAAATAAAAACTTAATATACATGAACTGTAAATTACCTTTCCCAAGTTCACATTTCACTGTCTATATAAAGTACAGTAGAAGAGAGTAAAATCAGTAGTAATTAGCCCCACATACAATACACTGGAAAAGACACATGAGAGAGTACACATGTGCACACATATAAATGCATATATGAAATGTTTCTCTTTGTATATGTGTAACATGAAAGATATACATACCTATATGCACACATACACATATTTGTAATTTTTGTCCACGTATCTAAATTAACTTGTACTAAGATGAGTTGGGCTGGGATTTAGCTCAGTTGGTAGAGTGCTGCGCTGCAGTCTCTGAGGCCCTCAGTTTGATTCCCAGCACCACAAAAATGGGAGAAGAACCTGGCAATCCACTTCTAAGGCAATCCTGAAACAGTCAGCCATTGAAAACCCTATGAGGGTCGCTATGAGTCGGATACCGACTTGATGGCACATAACAACAACAACAACAAGATGAGTTATGTGTAGTTGTTCAGTTAATTTAGATGACTAATCTCACAAAAATGACGAGTCATCAGTTCAATTTTTGCAGTTCCTAAGACAATACCACACACAAGCATTTATTTCACATTTCATAGCAGCTTATCTGAGAAGTAGGGTTTTCTCAATGTCTTTGTGAATGCTATTTTTCCTAAAGGAATTTCTGTCCCTACTACCTCTCCTCTCTTCATGCTATCCTCCTGGGCCATAAAGCATCACTGAAGTCCTTTTATGACCCCCAAACCACTTATAGAAGGCTGGGGTTTAGCTCAGTTGGTAGAGTGCTGCTTTGTGCTCTCTGAGGTCTTGGGTTTGAGCCCCAGCACCTGAAAAATGGTAGAAGAACTTGGAAGCACACTCTCAAAACAATCCTGAAACAATCAGTAATTGAACACCCTATGAACAGCAGAGAAGCCCTGACATTGTGCTGAGCATGGCAGAGTGGCAGGTAGTGTTTTGTCTGTTGTAGGTAGGATAACTATGAGTTGGCTCTGACTCAATGGCAGCTCAGAAACAACAACAAACCACTTACAGTTTAGACCAGTACTGTTCAAAGTGTTCTGGTGCTGGTGAATAAACTGATACCTGTCCATTACCATGAGAATTATAAAAATCAAGAGTGAACAATTATAAACTTATGTAGTAATTTAACATTACTGAAATATATTAGCAGCATTTCATTTTTCTGATTACTTTTTATTGTATTTCATAAAAGTTTTGGTCTACCATAGATTAGACATCAAAGGAAATAAACATATACAAAAACTTGAACATTGATCATAGATGGTATGTATCAAGGTTTCCTGGGGGGACTTCTAAAAAGCACAGGATGCTTAATGATTTGGGCCTACGGCTCTGTGTAAAAACCAACCAACCAACCAACCAACAAATAAACATCCTCTGGGTTATCTTGATGTGAATCATATTTGGAATGTCACTTAAACCACATTTGTTTAACTGTTGTGTCCAGTTACATCAAGATTATTTTAAGTTTTTGGCAATTCTGATAGACTATGAGTGCCATGAGGGAATTGATCTTGTCCTCTTCATTGTTGTATTCCACACCTAGACTGATAGTACATGCACAGTAAATTATCAAAAGTATTGGTTCAATGACTGAATGCAGCCCTTAGTTTCTCAACTAAATTGTAAACAAATTAAGATCAAGAGTGAAGTCTTCTATTTTGTGGCCTTTAACAGATTCTTAGGAGCTGGGGTGTAGCTCAGTTGGTAGAGTGCTGCTCTGCACTCTCTGAGAACCCGGGTTTGATCCCCAGCACTGCAAAAACAGGAGAAGGATGTGGCGATCTACTCTCAAAGCAATCCCGAAACAATCAGCTAATGAAAACCCTATGAGGGTCACTATGAATCAGACATGACTCGATAGCACCTAACAACAACAATAGCACCAGATTCTTAGGATGTAAAATAAACACATTTTGTATACATATATGAATAAATATCCTATAATAAGAATAACAGTTTGTGCCTGTTACATACTAGTGCATCAGTCTACATTCTTCCTCCTTCCACACTGAACTCTTGGACTTAGAGAATATTTCATTAATTTGTTTCTTACCTTTGCTTATCACAGTAACAGTTTCAGAGCAGATACTCCAGAGATGCCCTTTAAATCAGGTGTGGTGACCCCAGAAAAGGAGAGAAGGGGATTCTATGGTGTTTAGGTGTCATGCATCCCATGGAGCAGTCATGGAAGGACATTTCCTCTTTGAATGGGCTGCTCCTTCCATGGGCCCTGCTTCTGTTGGGCCTTGAGTAAGAAATTGCAATCTTTGCTGTTGTGAGGTTATTCATTAAATCACTTTTGATGCTTCCGAAAATGCACATTTCTTGGGCATGTCCTTTTGTTTTATTCACATCCAAATAGAAGCAGTCACTACCCTACTGCCAAATTTAGTCTCTCCTGATTTCAATAAAGCCTGAAGGTATAGCACTGTGGTGACCAATCCTGTCAGATCTCTGAAGATAAGCAGGGTCAGACCTGTTTAGTACTTGGATGGGAGACCACCTGGGAACACCAGATACTGTAGGCTTGGGAGAAGGACCCAGCTACCCACTCCCTAAAACAAATCAGCCATTGAAAACTCTATGAATAGCAGAGAAGCACTGACAATACTGTTTTGCCTGTTGTATGTAGGGTCACTATGAGTCAGATACTGACTCGATGGCACACCACCACCACCACAACAATTTCAATAAAAGAAACACATGTCCTTCCAATATTCTTGCATGTTTCACAATCTTGACATAGGTCTCTTAATTTTGTCAAGATAATGGGTATTAAAGAAACTCAGCTAAGAATAACAGTTCATTATTAATATCCTATTCAGTACTTGGCTGGGATTTAGCTCAGTTGGTAGAGCGCTGTGCTGCAGTCTCTGAGGTCCCCGAGTTCAATTCCCAGCACCGCATAAATGGGAGAAGGACCTGGCAATCCACTCCCAAGGCAATCCCGAAACAGTCAGCCATTGAAAACCCTATGAGGGTTGCTATGAGTCGGATATTGACTCGATGGCACCTAACAACAACAATTCAGTACTTAGGTTATAAACCTTCCTGAGGGTCAGTTATTTTTGCTCATATTATCAAGGCGGATTTCTTTTTGTTATTTCTGCCAATCAAGAAGGCAGAAGTCCTCTGTGGTGTGCTTTTATGTCCAGTTTACCCTGATACTGGGGGTTCAGCCGTCTGGAGTCCCAACTTCAGGTAGGGTCTCCTCTTCCATTTCTCTTCTTGCAAGAACTAGGATTAGTCTTTGATCCACCATTCTCACTATAGTATTGAAAGACAGAGGAGCTCGGTCTTGAGAGTCAGCAGATAGCTCCAGGTAAGAGTAAGTTGGTGAGCAGTTATGTATCTCTATGGATTGCCCCCTTTGAGTCATTTTTCGGCTCTTTATTATTGCTTAGCCTCTTAAAAGCTAGGGAAGAATTTATATGTATTGATATTTATTTTCTATAATTTTTATTTACTTTCAGTGAGTATGTAGGATTTCATACTGATAGACACAGAAGCCTTAGTGTATTTTTTACATAATATGTGTAGGAGATTTGAATGGTGGTTGAAGTACCTTCTTGGAGAAGGAAAATATACTTAAGAACAGAACATAGCTGGGCACCATACTGAAAACTTGTAATCTCAGTGACTCAGGAGGCTGAGGGAAGAGAATAGAGTTCAAGGCCAGAGGTAGCCTGTGCAACTTAACAAGATCCTGTCTCAAAACAAGAAATAAAACATGGGCTAGGAATGCAGCTCAGTGGTATAGCCTAGCATGTCTAAAGCCTTGAGTTTAACTCCCCAATCCTGAAAAAAAAAAAAAAAAAAAAAAAAGAACGTAAATTTGTATTTCAGTGAATTCTTTAGCGTTAAGGATCTTTGTAAAAGTGATGAAAATAGTACAAGAGAGCCATAAGGCTTAAAAAATTAAGAGTACATGTACTTTGTCCAAAAATTAAGTAACTAAATAAAGGTTTGAGAAAAGAATCTCCAATTTTTTTTGAGTGATGAGAACCTTTCATCAGATCCTTCTTCAGTGCTTTTGAAATTCCTGCATTTCTATTCAGATGTGGGTTTGATTTGTTGTACAACTGAATTGCTTCAGATTTTTCTTCTTTCCCTTCACTCTTTACTCAATTTTCTCCTCTTTGTACCCACTCTCTTATTTTTCAAATTTTCTTTTTAGTTGACCCTCCTTTAGTTTCTCAATTTGTTTTCTTTTCTTTGCCTATAGTTTTCTTTCTAATTTTCTCTCTCCCACGGGCCCACTAGACAAACATATTGCTTACAGACTTTTCATTCTTTCTTTTATCTTATCTCCAAGGTATTTCTTCTATGCCTTTTCTTGGTAAACAAACAAACAAAAACTCTTACTTTATAGAAATGTTTCTCTTTTTTCTTCTTAAATATTTTTTAAACAAAGTAGTGTATGTAGGATCTTACAACTCCCTCTACCCCCCGCAAAAGAATGGTTTAAAGCTTGCTGAATAGTATTTATTTTTAGAATAGAAGATTCTAGATAAAACAAATCTTTTCTGATTTCACCAAAGTAAGTAAAGCGAATAGTATTATTCCTGTTATTTGAATGTGAAGGTGATGGAAACATAACTAAAGCAACAAACAGAAGCTATACAAAAAGTCTCAGAATAGAATTTATTTTTATTTTTAAAAATTATGTAAAAGGTATCAGATAGTTTCATAGACTTCTGAAAGATTCTCAAAGGATGGATTGATGCTGAGAGCCAAAAATGAAAATAATTGGGTCAATGTGTTTGTTTCCCTTAAGAGAAAATGCATCTCTAAAAGTAAAAGGTAGTGGTAAAAAACAACAGCAATCTTCTTGTGAAGTGTTCTGTATGCACAATCATATACTTATGGTACTTGGCAGGCTGTTTGTGGATTAACATGCACTTAATCCTCACAAAAAATCTATAGAATAATTATTCTTTTCACTTTTCAAGCAGAGAAACTGAAACTTAGACTTGTCAGACCACATCCCTGGGATGATGCCACTGGTGGGTAGGATTAACGATATTTGAACACAGGAATGCTTGACTCTGAGGTCTGATCTTACAACCAAACTGTTGCCTCAGCTGAATCTCCTAAAATCAAAAGTAGAAAACAAAGGGGGATTATGTGTGATTGTGATTGAAGTGATCTTTCTCTCAAGTCTTTTTAAAGCAAGAGTTGTTAGATACTACATTGAAAATTAAATGGATCTCAGAGAAAGTTTTGTCAAGCTTTATTTAATAGACAAGGAAAATATAATTCTCAGAGATTGAAAGAAACTAACTCAAGAATGTCATCTGTTTTTTTTTTTGTGAGATTTAACCCCACTCTGATGGCAAAACCTTGACTCTTTAAGTCATACTTTCTGTTCCCTCTCACGAATGATCTTCTCCACTGATTTCTCATAACATTAGAAAGTCCAACACTGAGAATCCTTTTGATTAAAAGTACTGTGTATTCAGAAATAATCCACTAACATGAGTACATTGTCCAGAGAGAATAACATAGTAGTCACTGTTTTTCTCTGGGATTGTATTTTTGTCTGAGGACTTCTTTCTTTGTTGTCTATGAGAAGGAGCAGAGAAGCCATCTCCAACCCTGTCACGAACAGATTTAATGCCCTGGTGGTGGTGGAGGGGTCAGGTTGTTGTCTTTAGCAACTGTGAAAGTGAAGTTCAGACTATTCAGTCTCTTTGTTTTACCCTAGGGAGCTGGAACATTTATGTTCAGAGAAAATTCTGAAATATGTCTACAGAAAATACCTCCCTCCAAGGACAGAGAGCTCTGCAAGTTGAGGGTGGGCACAGAATATTGTGAAACAAGTCACATAAGCCAATGATTTTCTCTGGCACTGCATGCTTTCCAAACTTTGTTGAACCTCCAAAGCTATCTTGTATCTATTATGGCTGAGGACTTCAGCCATACGCTTAATAAAAACTGTTGGAAGGAGAAATGCCCAGTGTGGATTTGAGACCTGTTAATTAGATTTTCTGGGTAGATAAAGGTATTTCCTGGTTAATGAACTATCTTGACAAACAATTCTGATGTGCAAAAGGAAACTTTCATCACAATCAAGACCACACGGAGCAGATGTAACTTTTACTAAATTTGCATCAAAGAATGTATTATTTAGCCTCCCATGCTCATTTTTCTTGACCCAGTGAGGTGAAATAATTTACATGGTGAGCAAAGGACTGGTTTGAAAGATATGCTCTTTAGGAGTTATGAATCCTAACTATACTACAAAAACAACACACAACAATCATTTATTTTTTTCATTTTATTATATTTTTTTGCAGATTCCAGCAGAGTAAGATTCTCTCATGATCACAATGCAGTTGAATCATTAACCTCACTCTACTCCACAGATGCCTGTTAATTATATTCTGCCACCAGGAAATTGTTAAATAGTCTAAATTACTGTAATTTGGCACTCATCTTTCATAGACATTTCTCAGAGCAAGCAGGGCCATGTTCAAGGGACCTTCAAATTTCTTTGGAGGCAGAGAATTTCAGGCACCTAGATTTGTGTTGGTGGCTCTCTTGACAGCTGTCTCCTAAGAGCTGTGAAATTATTCTCAGCTCTTCCTAATTTAAGCACAAAACCCTTGTTTCCAATTTCAGCTCTTTTATATTGGGGTTTTAAGGATGTACTCTGTTCCTCAGTATGTTGGAATAGTAGGGAAGGAGAAGAGAGGGTCCCAGGAGAATAATTACATGATGAATTCCATTTGTACTGATTGAGTGTATATTTTCTTGTTGGTGAAAATCACTTCTTACTTTAGTATCTTTTATTTTAAGTAAAAATTTACAATTTTATCTTCATCCTGTTGTAGACATGCTTGCAAAATTAAGGTCTCCACCCAAAAGCAAAGAGCACAAGTATACACACAAGTGTTCGGATAAAGAGGAATTCTGTCATTTAGATAAAGAGGAATAATTTGCCCTTGACAAGATCTCAATATCACTGTAGAGTTTACTTAATACATGTTTTTATTCTTTCATTATTCTTCTGCTTTTCTTCATTAAACCAATGTTCAATTTTCCCCTTTAAGATGAGCCAATGGCCATAAACTAATATTTTATAATGTTATTATTTGTGTTATTTATATAAATGGCACTATATTTAATAATCTTACATGTATAATTAAAATGCTCCTGCATAATAAAGGTTCTGAAGACTTTCATTTCCAACAAAAGGGAAACATTGAATAGGTTGAAAACTCTTCATTTAGGTTCACATAGCTATAGATTTGGGCTCATAATCCCTGTTTTTAGAAGCTTTGTACAATTGCTCTGCTTTATTTTCAGTCTTTTACCACTTCCTTTCGCATCAAGATGACCTTTTATTTTAAAGGATTACAGGGGGAACTTGCTATGATAGGGGCAAACTACTGTTTGATATGATTTCAAGTTGCAACTTCATAGCATTGGTGTGCTTTATGTTGCTACTTAGTTGAAGAATAGTCAATTTAAGAGAGTGTTTTCTATGTTATTATATTTTAATCTGGCAAAACCAGGTCTACTCATCACCAAGCTTTTAGG
>VMDO01007966.1:61753-87614 GCA_007922755.1 Pedetes capensis
GAGAGAGAGAGAGAGAGAGAGAGAGAGAGAGAGAGAGAGAGAGAGAGAGAGAGAGAGAGAGAGAGAGAGAAAGAGAGAGAGAGAGATTTAAAGGAACTAGCTCACTGGTTATGGAGCTTGCAAGTCTAAAATCTGCAGGGTAGGCTTAGTTGGAAATTAGAAAATCAGAGATTTGATATTTTCCATACACAAATAATAAATAAATAATTATTAAAATTAATAATTAACCTTATTAATAATTAAAGAAATATAGATTTAAAGCAATACTAAGGGTATTACTCCAGTGCAAAGTTAGTGGAAAGACTATGTAAGAAGATTTTTTGGAAAGCAATTTGGGAATTTGAACAAAATATCTAGAAATATATACTATGTGCTCCCAAAACTTCATTTTTGGAGTGAAGCCTAATAAAATAATCAGAAGTGACTAAATCCATAATATGTGTACATGTGTACATTCGGCATTTATAATGACTAAAAGAGAAGTAGCCTAAATAAGCTTAATGATTAAGGGGTAGCTACGTTGGATTTAACAAATATTTCAAATTGATCATTATTGTTATTGTTGTTGTTAGGTGACTTCCACTCTCATGTCCAATCTTGTCAGATCTCGGAAGCTAAGCAGGGTTGGGCCTGTTAGTCCTTGGATGGGAGACCGCCTGGGAACACAAGGTGCTGTAGGCTTGGGAGAAGGAGCAGACAAACCACTCCCAAAAATACAATCAGCCATTGAAAACCCTATGAACAACAGAGAAGCACTGACTATAGTGTTTCACCTGTTGTATGTAGGGTCACTATGAGTCAGACACCAACTCAATGGCACCTAAAAACAGCAACCCTAAGAAATGTAATTACTTCAAGGAATTTTAAAGAGTGTGAAATAATTTGTTGCAAATGTCATCCATGGTAGACATTGATTACAGGCATAATACCTCTATAAAAACTCTAATTTCTTTCAACACATTGTTAAGAGTATTATTCCTATTCTTCACTTAACATGAACCCCTATCTCATTTCCTAAGAGGATTATAAACCTACAATTTCTTTTTCCCTCATGTTACTTGGCAATGCCCATTACCACTGATTGGGTAAATTATAGTACATTTTCTTATCCCGGTGGTTTTGGAATTGACTGTGTTACTTGTTAGGGTGGGTGGAAGGCACTAAAAAACAGGACATGTTTCTACTTTCCCTGTTGTACATCTGTTATCATGATAGAAGACTGTTCTCTAGGCAGTCCACTGGTGGGAGGAGGGTAAAGCAAATACTCCTAGCCTAGCCCAGTCACCATACCCTAAAGAAGCCAATCTCAGCAGATCTGTATATAAATTTGTGAAAATAAACAATTGTTGTTTAAAGCCACTGAATTTTGTGTAGGTTTTATGTAGAATTATTGTGGCAATACCTAACTGATACACCCATGAATACCATTGCTGATAAGTAATACTGAAGAAATTTCTGCAAATATTTTGTAGTAAGAGTTTTAATGACAATATTTCATAAATTAGAAAAAGGTACTTCTTAGGAGGCATGGGACCTGGGTTCTGTTTTTTTCTTGGCTAACAAGAAAAGTCACCTTTGGGAAGTCCATTAATCTTTCTGTGCTTCAGTTGCTACATTTATAAAAATGAGAAAAAGGATATTGATAATCTTAAGGCAGGAAGCTATAACCAGATACAGATTTTATGACTAACATGTACAGTTTTATGAGCTTATTTAAAGACATCAAATTCCAACTTCATCACTATGTGTAGTTGCACAGAAAGTATTTTTAGAAGCACTGTCGCTCCAAAGCAGGAACTGGTAGACGTGGGGAGCAAACATAGGATGAAGCCCAGGGTAAATTCTGGACTAAGATCTGGGGAGCTGAGACAGGCAAAAGCATTTTGGAGGTCTGATTATGATTGGCAGGTGGGGATACCATTTTCTCAACCTTGAGTATGACCCTTTCCTCAGCTGATCTGCTTTCCTCATTTCTTCCCCCTGGTCTCAGAAGAGTGTGAAGATCTTTTGCCTTATAAATATGTTGTAGCAACAGAGGCCTTCATTAAGATTATGTACCTGGTTCTAGATTTGTTGGCTTTTTTTTTGTCTTTTTTGTCTGCACCTTGTTTAGGTTAGTGATTAAAAACTGTCACATACATGTATGTCCATGTAAAACAAATATTACTATTTCTCCAACTTCTTCTTCCAAAGGTGACATTTGGGAGGCTGTTAACCAGAAGACAAGATTTATCACCCTTCAGTCTGGTATAACAAAGAAGTAAGTTTACAAATAAATAACTCCATTACACTTTATAGTGGAGTTGAAGGAAAGAATTACTACACAGTAAGAGAGACTGGGGAATAACAGGCTTTTTGCTGGGTGGCAAACTGCTTGGATAAAAATGGTCAGAAAGAGAGCATGGGAATTGGGAAGCAATTAACCATCTCTGCTACAATGATAAATCTCTGTGTTTTGCTCCTGAATTTATAGCACTATAAAATGCTTGCATTTTACTGATCTAAATTTCTATTAATTCAACATGTTCCTTCTTTCAGATTGTGGCAATTCATTTGACCACATACCCTAGGGTGCTATCTACTTGTCTAGCATACGTATTTCTTGTCAAGTTAGATATCTGTATGAGACGTCTAATTAAACTAGTAATTTAACTTTAGGATTTAAAAGTCTATTGGTAGTATACTATAGGCATTAAGTTCTTCAGTTTTATTTCAGATCATCTGCATACTGCTAGGAACAAAGGAGAGGACCTTGGTCATTTAACAAACAGACATTTTGAATACTGAAGGAAACCATAGGCATTGGTTTAAGGCAGTAGAGCAAAAGCCAATGAACTATTGCTTTTCTAAATTATGGAATTATTTTTTAGTTAGACCTACCACAGACATTTTTGAAGAACTATTCTTTACTTCTAATTATATGAAGATTTTTGCAGGAGAATCCTAGACTGTCTCACCTATCAAATCTTGCCTACATTAGTCTTGTGCAGTTAATGGCTTGGGGTAGAAAAATCAAGTTACAAGCAATGAAGTTATTGTAGGAATAGTACACAAAGGACTCTCAAAAAAAGATGAAGTTTAGAGATGATTTGAGGACACCACAAAGCACAGCCTTAGGAAATAAGACACCATAGTGAAATACTACAAATCAGCTGTAGACTGGATTTCACAGTTGTTACGTGCATTTGGAGAAAGGCTGAATCCTGCTAACAGAAATATGACTCCTGCACTAATGTAAAACAGTTGTACTGAACAGTGGTAGTAAATAAAATATCATGTCAAATTTGTAAGAATCCTTTCACATGCATTATTGCCAATTATATGTTATTTATAGATCTTAGATGAGAGAACCTAGCCTCCTAGAGATTAAGTGCCATTGCGAAGATCATATAGACATCAATCAGTGCCTTGGAGGCATCTTGCTGAAAAAGAGTCAGCCTGTCTGTGCCCTGTAACCTGTTAGAAATGCCTTGCCCTAAAGTCCCCATCTCTTGAAGAACTCAGGTTTATCATTCTGCATCTTTATTGACTTCAGTCTCAATTTTTGGTGGTCTCTGCTCTTCTAGTTCTCCACACTGACTTTCAATGACCTTTTGGCCCAATGACCTACTCTCATCCTACTTCCAGCCCACCCTCTGTGAGCACCAAAATGTTTTGAACCTTCTGTCTCTGTTACAACATTAGCTGCAAGACCATAAGTGAAAGAGTAAACACTTACCTAAGTCATAAATATCAAATCTGGAATTCTTTCTGATTGACTATAATACTTTTCTGAGTTGACAATAGGATTGCCACTACTATTTTAAACAAAAGTGTTAACTTGAAACAGATTTTGATTCACAAAGGCAAATAATTATGTCCTCATATGTTATTCAAGTTTAATGTCATGCCATTACATTTTCTTAAGTCTTTTTTAGCCTTGAAATAATATTTTAATCTTTTTTGAAATTAAGTGTGATCAAAACCAAAATTACATTGATTTAATCACTTATATAATTAGTGAGACAACCAGGGAACACCAGATACTGTAGGCCTGGGAGAAGGACCTGGAAACCCCCTCCCAAAAATCAATCTGCCATTGAAAACCCTATGAACAGCAGAGAAGCACTGAGAATAGTGTTTCACCTGTTGTACACAGGGTCTCTATGAGTCTCGATGGCACCTAACAACAACAACAACAACAACAACAACAACAACAACATAATTAGTTACCAGTTTTGTTTTTTATCAATTTCCAAAATTATTATTCTTTCTTGAGGTTGTATTGTATTCCATAGTATAAGTGTGCATAATTAATTCTATCAGTCTCATATTATCAAATATTTAGAGTTTTCTCTTCTTTTATAAAGATAAAAAAATGTTATACTGGTGTATCAATGTGGTGGGTGGCCAGAAATGTGCTGGAGTGATGGGGCTGGAGTTGTGCATGGTAAAAATTTACCAGAGTTCAGAGTGGTTTGGAATAGGGCCAGAGCTATGAGTCATAAAAATAATTTACCAGGGGTTTAGAATGTAACAGAGTTGAAAAAGTGTTTTAATTAGTGCACTGCCAGGGAGCATTAGGCAGTGCAATGAGGTAGGTGGGATGTTGGTGTTTTTATAAGGTTTTTTTGGGCAGCCTGTAACTGGCTTGATCTTGGTTTAGTACTGTTCTTGGAATAGTTTGTGGATTTTGCCTAGCTGGACTTGTTTTGAAAAGTCCCTATCTCAGGCAAGTTGTCTTTGCAGCTGGTGATCTTTAATGGTAGGGCCTGCTTTTAGACAGTATTTGTCTCAGTCATTTATGTTGCCCCATAACTCAAAAGTTGCCCTCCATCTCCAATGTTGTTTGTTGTTGTTGTTAGGTGCCGTCGAGTTGGTATCCGACTCATAGTGACCCTCATAGGGTTTTCAATGGCTGACTGTTTCGGGATTGCCTTGGGAGTGGATTGCCAGGTCCTTCTCCCATTTTTGTGGTGCTGGGAATTGAACTTGGGACCTCAGAGACAATATGCTGGATAAATCCCTAGGACTGGAATTGCTAGTTCAGAGAACATATGAGTGATAAACAACCACTTCTTATAGATCTTTACAGAGAAATTTTATGCAAACACAAATGCATGTAGAGTTAGGAAACTTCTCTTAATTTATGAATATTTGTATTTCCTTGTACATTGCACTTTTCCCCCCCAGTACGGGGGAACTTGAACACAGGGCCTCATGCTTGTTGCGCAAATGCTCTACCAATGAGCTGTACCCCAGTCCCATTTTTATTTTTTCATTTTGAGACAGGGTCTTACTATGTTGTACAGGCTGCCTCTGTCTCAGACTCACCATCCTCCTGCCTCAGTCCCCAGAGTTGCTGTCATTACAGGGATGCATCAAGGCATCCAGCTGTATTTTCTTGTGCATTGCACTTATGAGGGTCCAAACACCCTTGCCGAGCAAACTAGTGGATGAGGAAAACACACGGGGTTCTAATATCCCCATTTGTGTGTGGAGCACACTTCTATAACTATTTCATCATTCAGTATCTGCCATACATCATAATTACTAAAGATCCTATTGCATTTATGTTGATTTTTACTATTTTTGTGTATTCACTCTGGAGAAAAGGCCGTCCATGGATAGATATTGACAATGTGCTTATTCATAAATTTTTCATACATGATCCAACTTGGACTGATTGCTCACAAGAACAGAAACTATAGTACGTCACAAAGTCTAGTTTTCTATAACAAGAAACTTTAAGCTAGACAGTTGTATAGCTAGAAACTACATGTTATAACCTCTCTTCTTGTAAGTGTGACCATGTGGCTAAGGTATCACTGATGGTAATCAGGGTGGAAATGATGTGTGTAATGTACTCCTTTAATTGCTTACTCTGAATTTCTGTTCATCATTCCCACAAAGTGACAAAGATATATCCTCAGACTTTGATTACACAGAGAAATATGACAAAGTAGAGGAAGAACAAGACAACAGGAATAATAGGACAGTTCTCCAAATGATTTTGTGAAGCACAAATGTCCCAGCAACATTGGGTTATTTAATTCCAGGGTGTTACTCTAGAGAGAACTAAATTTCTTCCTTAAGCCATTGTATTTTGGAGAATAATTTCTTACAGAGCTTATCTTGAACCTTAACAAATATACCTCCAAGGGTACAGTAGATAACCTAGTTCCTTTGTTCTCTGCTATGGGCTATGTCCCCCAAGTGTCTGTCAGTTTTCCATCTTGTGGGGGTTTGAGTGTTGCTGTGATAATGGAAGTTATGCCACTGGTATTATACATACCAGCAGGGTCACCCATTGTAGACAGGTTTCAGCTGGGCTTCCACACTAAGAGAGATGAGGGAGAAGGACATGGCTAACCCACTCCTGAAACAATTGTTGTTGTTGTTGTTAGGTGCCATGGAGTCAGGTCTGTCTCATAGTGACCCTATATACAAAACAAAAGAACATTACCTGACATTGATCCATACCCAGCACTATTGTCATGGCTTCTCTGCCATTCACAGGGTTTTCAGTGGCCTGTTGTTTCAGGAGTGGGTTGCAAGATCCTTCTCCCTAGCCTGCAGCACCTGGTATTCCCAGGCCCTCACCTATCCAAGGACTAACCAGGCTGACCTTGCTTAGTTTCCCAGATCAGGCGGGATCAGATGCCAGGGTACTATGGCTACAGACCCTGAAATAATGAGCCATTGAAAATCCCATGAGTAGCAGAGAAACACTGTCACATATAGTTCAGGAAAATGAGCCCTCCAGATTAGAAGGCATTCCAAAGATGACTGGGAAAGAGTTGCCTCTTAGATATAGAATCTGCCTTAATGAGAGGAATGGAGTAAGGTCTTAGGGACCTCCATTTGCTGATGTGGCATGACTCAAAATGAGAAGGAAAAATTGTAAACGTCCATTAATAAGTGGAACAAGAAATGTATGTAGTATGAATTTAGGAAAATTAGAAATCATCAAAAGGGAAATGGAGTACATAAACATTGATATTCTAAGCATCAGTGAGCTAAAATGGACTGCTATGGGCCTATTTGAATCAGAAAATCATATGGTCTACTATACAGGAATGACAGATGAAAGAGAAATGGAGTTTCATTCATCATCAAAAAAGACAACTCAAGATCTGCCTTGAAGTACAATGTTATCAGTAATAGAATAATATCCATACACCTACAAAGAAGGCCAGTTAATATGAGTATTATTCAAATTTATGCACTCACTACTAAGTCTGTAAATGAAGATAGGGAAGGTTTTTTACCAACTTCTGCAATCTGAAATAGATCAAACATGCAATCAGGATGTACTGATAATTACTGGAGACTGGAATGCGAAAGTTAGAGACAAGGAAGAAGGCTCAGTAGTTGGAAAATATAGCCTTGGTGACAGAAATGATGCTGGAGATTGCAGGATAGAATTTTCACAGACCAATGACTTTTTCATTGCAAATACATGTTTTTACCAAGATAAATGACAACTGTAAACTTGGTATTTACCAGATGGAGCATACAAGAAATAAATTGACTACATTTGTAGAAAGAGACATTGGAAAAGCTCAATAACAAAAGCCAGAGCAAGACCAAGTGCTAATTGTGGATTAGATAATCAACTACTAATACGCAGGTTCAAAATGAAACTGAAGAAAATTAGAATAAGTGTATGAGAGCTAAGATGTGACCTTGAGTATATGCCACGTGAGTTCAGAAACATGCCACGTGAGTTCAGGCAGGATTGAGGTTGTCCAAGAACACATGCGATGCATTTGACACTAATGATCAAAGACCAGATGAGTTGTGGCAGGACATTAAAGACATTATTCATGAGGAAAGCAAAAGGTTGTTTAAAAAGACATGGGGAAAAAAAAAAGAAGAAATTACATGCCCAAAGAGAATCTGAAACTTTTCTTTGAATGTTGAGCCCCTAAAGTAAAAGGAATAAATGATGAATAACTGAACAGAAGATTTCAAAGGGCAGCTCAAGAACAAAAAAATCAAATACTATAATGACATGTGCAAAGATCTGGAGATAGGAAACGAAAAGGGAAGAACATGCTTTGTTTTTCTCAAGATTAAGGAACTGAAGAAAAAATTCAAGTCTTGAGTGGCAATGGTGAAGATTTCTATGGGGAAAATATTATACAACACAGGAAACATCAAAAGATACTGGAAGGAATACACAGAGTCATTATACCCAAAACAATTGGTGGATGACCAACCATATCAAGAGGTAGCATACCATGAAGAACCAATATTGAAGGATGAAGTGGAAGCTGTCTTGAAGGAATTGGTGAGACACAAGGCTCCAGGAATTGATGGAATACCAATTGAGATGTTTCAACAGATGCAGCACTGAAGATGCTCACTTGTTTATGCCAAGAGATGTGGAAAAGAGGTACCTGGCCAACTGACTGGAAGAGATCCATATTTGTGCCTATTCCCAAGAAAGGGGATTCAATTGGATGTGGTAATTATAGAATAATATCATTAATATCACATGAAAGTAAAATTTTTCTGAAGATCATTCAGAAGCAATTGCAGCAGTATATAGACCAGTAACTTCCAGAAAATCAAGCTGGATTCAGAAGAGGGTGTGGAAGCAGGGACATCATTGCTGACATCAGATGAATATTAGCCTAAAGCATAGAATACCAGGAAGATGATTATCTATGTTTTATTGACTATTCAAAGGTATTGACTGTATAGATCATACTAGATAATGGCTAACATTATGAAGAATGGGAATACCAGAGCACTTAATTGTACCATAAGGAATCTGTACATGGACTGAGGGGCAGTTGTTTGAACAGAACAAGGAAACATTACCTGGTTTAAAGTCAAGAAAGGTGTGCATCAGGGCTCTATACTTTTACTATACCTCGTTGGTCTGTATACTGAACAAAAACTGGAGAAGTTAGACTTTATGAAGAACATGGCTTCATGATTGGATGACCACTCATTAATAACCTATGTTATGCAGATGATACAACTCTGCTTGCTGAAAGTGAAGAGGATTTGAAACATTTACTGATAAAAGTCAAAGAACACAGGCTTCAGTATGGATTGCACCTCAACATCAATGAAACAAAAATCCTTACAACTGGGTCAGTAAGCAATTTCATGACAAGTGGTGAAAAGATTGAGGTTGTCCAATATCTTGCTTTATTTGGTTCTACAGCCAACACCTACAGAAGCAGTAGTCAAGAAATGAAAAATGCATTGCACTGGGAAAAGCTGTTGCAAAAGTCCTTTTTAAAGTGTTGAAAAGGAGAAATGTCTCATTGAAGACGAAGATGCACCTGACTCATGCTATAGTATTTTCAGTTGCATCATCTGCTTGTGAAAGTTGGACTTTGAGGGAGACAGGAGAAGAATTGATGCTTTTGAATTATGGTGCTGGAGATGAATATTGAATATACCATGGACTTCCAAAAGAACCAACAGATCAGCCCTAGAAGAAGTGCAACCAGAGTGCTCCTTGGAAACAAGGATGGCTGCACTGTGTCTTACGTATTTTTGACATATCAGGAGGGACCAGTTTCTGGAGAAGAACATTATGTTTGAGAGAGTGATGGGTCAATGAAAAAATAATTTCCTTCCTTCCTTCTTTCCTTCTTTCCTTGCTCCCTTCCTCCCTTCTTTCCTTCTTCTGTTCTTCCCTCCCGCCCACTCTCCCACTCTCCCTCTCTCTCTCCTTTTTCTTTCTTGCTTTCTTTCTTGATTTCTCTCTTCTTGGGTGTTGACCCCAGACCTTGCACGTGTGTGGCAAATGCTTTTCCATTGAGCTGCACCTCTGGCCCCTTTTAAATTTTTTATTTTTGACAAGGCCTTGCTAAGTTGTGCAGGCTGCCTCTGGCCTGAAACTTGCCATCCTGCCACCTCCCAGGGAGGCTCTATAGTTTCTGGGATTACCAGTGTGTGCCATGGGGCCTCATTTACACTTGTTTCTTAATCTCTTTATTTTAGTGGAATACAAAAAAAGCATAGGGGAGATAATTTCATTGATTTTGTGTATGTTAAAATATCCTTATTTCACACTCCTACTGATGGATTTAGCTTAGGTAGTAGAGCACTGCTCTGCACTTTTTGAGGACCTGGGTTTGATCTCCAGATCTGCATAAATAGGAGAAGAATGTGGCAGTTCACTCTCCCCCCCAAAATAATCCTGAAACAATCAGCCATTGAAAACCCATGAGGGTCACCATGAGTCAGACCCAACTCGACAATACCTAACAACAACAAATGATGGATATTTTGATTAGAAATGGAATTCTATTTGGAAAATAATTTTCTTTGGAGTTTTGAAGTTGTTGATCAGTTTTTTTCTGTTATTCTAGAAACAGTTTATTTTTATTTATGAGCTTTTTCCTTCTTTCTTGAGGGTTCTAGGGCTTCTTTTCAGTGGGATTCTGAAATTTCTAAATGTTGTATTTTATTGTAGGTCTATTTTCATTCATTTTTGTTTGGCACTCAGTAGACCCTTTCATGTTGGGTCTTTTGGTCCTGAAAAGTTTCTTTGATGAGTGATTTGCTCCTGCTTTGGTAATCTTTCCCTTCTGAATTTCTACTTTTTAGATGTTGTATCTCCCAGGTTGCTCCTGCAAATATCTTAACTTTTTAAAACCTCTTTGTCTTTTTGCCTATCTTCTATGAAGTGTCCTCAAATTATCCTTCTAACTCATCTGTTGAGGTTTTCTGTTTCTGTCATAAAGTTCATAATTTCCAAGGATTCATTTTCTATTCTTTGAGTATTCCGTCTGTGTTGTTTCCTGACCTGATCATGCATGCCATGTCTTCTTCTTTCACTTTGGAAATCTTATTATAACAGTTGTTTTTGAGAGAATTTTCTTCTCTCTGCAAAGTATCTGTCCTCCACATGGCCTTTTCCTCATTATGTGTTTTGATTGCTGTCTTTCTTCAGATGAGAGGCTTTCTGCAGATGTGTGGAGGTCTTTTCTTGTCTACTCAGAGGGTGAAGGTTTAAAAAACTAAATGAGAGAATGAGGAGAGTGTAGAAGTAGTGGAGATGGGCATGATCGACACAGGATAGATGCATGTATGGAACTATCACTGTGTTCTCATTAATATGTTTAATTAATATGTCAATAATTATAACAAAAATCTGATTGAATTCTCTGAATATGGGTATGAGGCCAGCAGATTGTGTTTCACAGTGGAATCTTCTAGACAGACCATTAGCTGCCAAACTCCAGATGTTAGTGTCTTTATGGGCCTTTTTGGGGTGATTAGGTACCAAGAGAAGAGTATTCCAATCCCCAACCAAGAGGGCAGAGATTTGGCTACCAGAGTTCTGGGAGGAGAGCCAGGGAGAGGACTGGGGACTTCTACTTTAGCCACTGTTTTTAAGAAGTTATTTAGGCTCACAACTATGCTTACAAACCAACAGTCCACAGAGCCTCCATTAAAAAAAAACTTTCCTGTAGAATAATATTTCCTACTTCTATTGCTGAGTAGGTGGAGGTGTCAGTCAATTCTATGGAGTGAAACCCTTGAGGGCACCAGATATTTTACATGATTGTCAAAGAACTTTTACCATGTCTTTTTTATTTAATTCCCTTAACCAGACAGTATCTCTTCCACTCTCATTTATAGAAATATCTGATTAAAGCATTTTGAGGACTCTTTAGAGTAAATCAGTTTGTCTGTAGCTTTTATCCCATTTCAGGCTTAGGGGCTGGCTATATTAAATCTGCTTAATGAGTGTCCATTCATTTATTTGTTTCTTAGTTTCAAAAAAGATAGTAGCTGGAGAGAGAGAGAGAGAGAGAGAGAGAGAGAGAGAGAGAGAGAGAGAGAGAGAGAGAGAGAGGAGAGAGAGAGAGGGAGAGAGAGGGAATTTAAAGATCTCATCTGGTTCTCTTTCAGGAGAGAGTGATATTAGGTATAATTTCAATCTGCCATTTTAACCTGGAGCCTTAATGATTGCTTTTATTAGTCTTTTATTTTTTCTTACAATAGCAGAGAAGGTTTAAAATACTTACATTTCCTTGCAAACATTCTTCTGTGAAGAAGACTATGCAATTTTATTGACCTATGGAGAGAATTGAATGGTAATATTCACTGATTCAGTGAATTTATGACCACAAGAATTACATGAATGGAGATATTGAAATCTTAATGAATCTCCAATAATTTTAGAAACTATTTCTGTGAGTCAGACCTGACTTGATGGCAACTAACAGAAAGAACAGTTGTTTAATATGCCATCTATTTAAAAGAGAAATCATGCCAAAAACATACTTGAGATGAAAAACAAAAAACAAAAAACAAACAAACAAATAAAAAAACCCTAAAAGGCCAAAAATAACTGGTAAAAGATGTTGTTTGTTGTTAAGTGCCTTCAAGTCGGGTCCGACTCAGCAACCCTCACAGGGTTTCAATGGTAGATTGTTTTGGGATTGTTTTTAGGAGTGGATTCCTTCATCCTTCTCTCACTCTTGCAGTGCTGGGGATCTAACCAGGGTCCTCAAAGAATGCAGAGTGGGCACTCTACCAACTGAGCTAAACCCCAGCTAGATAAAATATAGGTACCCATTTATAAAAAATATGATGTAAAAAGTTAATTGAATGGATTAATGCTTAGAAAATGTGTTTATTTTCAGGCATTGGTATTTCTATCAATGACAAAATGATAAGTTCTAAATATATCGAACATGTTTTCCTCTGTTCATTGCTAGTTGACCTTCTAAAAGGAGTCTGCCAGTATACACCTATGTGAGTGAGAACCTGAGCTATCTGTCACTGTTTTTGTCTAAATTTTGCACTTGTAATAGAATTAGCCCCAGTGTGCTTCTCTTATTTAACTACATGTTGAGTTTACTGACTTCCTGGTTGAGGGAAATAAATTTTCTCCATCCCCAGTGCAGCTTTTTGATGAAAGATTTCCATGAGCATTCAGAATTATCTGACTTCAAAAACACATTAAAAAGCCTAAGAGGTGGAGAGACCATAATTGTTATCACTCAGGTCCAATATAATCAGCTGTCCAAATACTCACCACTCCTAACAGCAAGATTTATCCTGCTGCCTCTTTGTTTCTGAGATGTCTCTCTGGGGATCAATCACATCTGCCAGGAAAGAGGGAAATTGAATGAATGCAAGCCAACCATCCCACACAGAACAAGGTCATTTCTACTGGAAGAGCTGACACGACACGTTTTCTGACATCTGCAGTGTGTTAGCTGCTGGCATATTTGGGGAGGCTCTGAGAGCATTTCCCTTCACAAAGAGACCTAACATGGGATCCGTTTACAGTTTCAGTGCAGTCTTGGAACATCAGTGAAGCATGGTTCATTGTGATGAAAACTCTTTTGAAAGCTGTGTTAGTGATTCACATGGCCATTCAAAAGGACCCAGAAGAATCTCTAGTGGACCTTGTCAGTCCCCTGCCTGTGTGGCTACAAAGACCTGGGTATTTCTCAACTGAAGAGAAATAAAAGACACTTCAAAAAGACCATTGGTCTTCAAGATCCCAATGCATCTTACTGGGATACTTAAAGCACAAATAGATCATGCCACTTATCTTTATGTGTTTTAAGTAATTGAAAGATATCTAAAAATAAAATGGTAGGTCCACATGTCTTTACTTGCAATACTCTGTTCTGAGCCTTTTCTGAATTCTCATGCTCTAGAGGTAACTGCTCTCAATTTTTCTGTTTTTAGGTTTTATTCCTTGTGTGTGTATGTTATGTGTGTGAACACAAGTGTACATATTTGCCTCTGCATTTCTAAGTAATGTAAATATGACATCTAAGCTCTCACATTGGGCTGGGGTGTGAGAAAACTTACTTAGAGAAAACTTAGAGAAAACTTCCAATTTTTATTGCTTTGATTTTCTTTCTTTATCTATTGTTACTGCTTTAGTTTCTGAAATACGTTATTATTATTTCTTTAGATGGTTAAAAACCTGGGTGTTTATCATTCTGTGGGGAGGAGTGCAAAAACATGAAGGTATGATCTGTTAACGATTTAGAATACAGAGCTTTGGTTTTTCTGTTTATGTCTCTATTTTCCATTCTACTCATAACCTCATTCATGTCAACTTTGAATCATAACCTCCTCCACTGAACTCAGCTTAGGTTTATTCTGGACCATGGATTTTGCCTCTTTTTTTCCCCACTAATAAATGCTTTGCCTTTTGCTTTTAAGCTTCCTAGAAATGTGTCAGAGTCTCTCACTCAGTGAAAAGCTCCCTCTGTGTACCTTTAAAATTGCTTTGTACTCTTTATTGGGTATCAGGAGGAAGGAGAGACTGAAGTGTGTGTTCAGTTGGTCATCTTCAATGGGGACTCATTGCTTGTAGAATAAAGGCCTGAGGGTTTTCTCTTTCTTTGCTATGTTTAAGCTACAGGGGTCATCGTCCTCTGAGGAGTTTGTTCACATTGTCCGGTCCTTGTTTGTGCTGTTTCTTCAGCTCTATGTGTTCTCTCCACCATCCTCATTCATTTAAATCTTGCTTGTGCTTCTTCCACACAAACTGTTCTCTTTACATTGACCTTATTCAAAGCCTTCACAGTTTTTCTTTTCATCCTGTGTTATGACATCCTGTGTATCATGAGACAAAATTTTCAAATATTATTAAAGCTTCATAGTATGTTATTTCATGTCTTATTAAAGCCTCAATCTTTTGCAATGATGCATCTTACTTTTCCTTAGTGAGTAGATAGCTTTGAAACCATGGCCTGATTCTGATCTCCTTCTAAGAGTACAATTTCTCCTCTTCTTATGATTGAAGAGAGCTTACATCAGGCTCCTCCTTTTCAAGGAGTCTACAGTAGTGTAGAAAGGGAAACAAATAAACACATAAGTTAATACTTCAGTAATTTCATTGAATAGATAGACTCAAAGGTCCAGGAGGAAAGGTAAACAAATAGAGCTTGGAAATGGCAAAATGGGTAAGAGTGAAAACAGAGGCCAAAGCAATTATAAGGAAAGCAAGGTTGTAGACACAGCTCAGAAATCATTTCTTATTTCATAATATAAATACATAATATAACTTTTCAAGTATAGTTAACACCAAATTCCACATTTGAAGCAGCATGAGAAAACGTTAAAAAAGTTCAAACTAACTCACTGAACTGTGTGGGGCTGAGGAAGCCTCGGTTTGTTTGCAGAGGGGTGTAAGATGAAAGAAGGTCTGTGGTTCCAGTGCTTGCACACATAAAAACATCTGCAGTATGGTCTACAGAGTGAAGCTTATTTCTATTTACTTATTTCTGTACTTAAGTGAATTTTTCTGTGTTTGAATTTATTTTGTTCAAAATTTGTCTAAATGTACCTTGTGCTTTCTGTTTCTACTGTTTTATACTGAGGCTAGACTCTGAGACATACTTTTATTCATTGCAAATAATAAGCACTTTTTCCACCTTCTCTGAGAAGACGTCAATGTTTTCATCATCACATCATCACTACAGTTATTTCTGGTCACAATTCTTAATCTCCAGTTGTTGCTCTTTTCCTCTGCAAAATATGTAAGTAAGCCTATGTTCACTTACCTGGTACCTGAATGAGAAACCAGGTAACAGGTCAGGGAGATTGGAAATATATCAGTAAGAATGTTGCACAACTGACTATTATGTGAGTCATCTGACTTTTCTTCCATCTCCTTCATTTACTTTCTACTTTTAGTGAATTTATTGGCACACAAATTTGTTGTATTATAAGTTCTTAGGAATATCTCAACCTGCCTTTAAAAAACTCTATTTTTAAAATTGGAAATAAAACTTCCATGTATTTATCATGTAAAACATAATGTTTTGAAATATGTATGCATCATGGAATGGTCTAAGTGCCTCAACAGATGAATGGAAACTCATGATGAAGTACTATTCAGCATTGTAAAAGAAGGAAACTTTTTCATTTGCAACAGCATGTATGAACCTGGATGACATTATGCTAGGTGAAATAAACCAGGCACAGAATGACAAACACAGTATGACCTCACTCATATGTGGAATCTAAAAAAGTTGCTGTCATAGAACTTGAGAGTAGAAGCTCCCAGAAGCTGGAAGTAGGTTGAGTTTGGGAAGATGTTGGTCAAAGAACTCAACATTTCAGTTACATAGGGAGAATAAGTTCAAGAAATCTTTTACAACATGTTGTTGTTGTTGTTAGGTGCCGCCGAGTCGGTATCCGACTCATAGCTACCCTTCATAGGGTTTTCAATGGCTGACTATTTTGGGATTGCCTTGGGACTGGATTGCCAGGTCCTTCTCCCATTTTCGCAATGCTGGGAATTGAACTCAGGACCTCAGAGACTGCAGCACAGTGCTCTACCAACTAAGCTAAATCCCAGCCCATTTACAACATAGAGACTATAATAGCAATGTATTGCATTCTTGAAAGTTGCTAAGAGGGATATTTAAGTATTCTCAACACACACATATTTTGTTTTAATTTTTTCAGTTTATCCTACATCTAAAATCTCCAGTTTGTTTTCTGTTTTTGTCTTTTGAAGGCTCCTTCACTTGTTTTTATTTCTTCCACATATCCATAAGAAAGAATAATATCATGTAATTTTGAATAGCAACTATATTAGAATAATTATACATTTTCTCTATTATTTTCCAGAATGATGACACATCTCTTTCTTTTCTCTCCTTCCTCCTTTTAATTTGAGTGTAGGTGAATATTTGTATGGAGTTTTAGGATTCCAGTGTCTTGAAGGGGAGGAGCTATGTTGTTTTGTAAAATAGCTAGCAAATATATTGTAAAAGTTGACTAGGGTAATGATACTTACATTTGTAATTTACACAATTTTGGTAGCCTCATGGAAACTTGGAAGCACTAAAAATGAATACATCTGATTTTAGATTAATAATGGACTGTTGTTGTTGTTGTTAGGTGCTGTCAATTTGTGTATGACTCATAGCGACCCTTATAGGGTTTTCAATGGCTGATTGTTTCGGGATTGCCTTGGGAGTGGATTACCACGTCCTTCTCCCATTTTTGTTGTGCTGGGAATCGAACTTGGGACCTCAGAGACTGCAGAGCTGTGCTCTACCAACTGAGCTAAATCCCAGCCCAATAATGGACTAAGAAGGGCATTCTCTATTCAAATGCTACTGTATTTCATTTCAGAAGTTTGATACATTTTTAACTGAAGGAAAATGTAAGAAACAACTCTAATAAATTATATTTAATAATTCTACACATAACTAGTTTGGTCATCATGGAAAAGGCATTATCTATTCAAATTATGATCTTCAATGAAGAGTAGCTTATCTTTACATAAAGTTTTTTTTCTAGGTCTGTTTACATTAATCTACATCCCTATTTTTCAATGAAGTAAGACAAGAGAACCACTTGGGGAGAATACAACCTTTTCTAATATGTATTAGTTGAAATTGTTTAAGCTCAAATTCCATGCCTAAACACAAAATGATAGGTGCCTTAGCAGGATTAGCTGAAGAGTAGAATGCACTTATTATTATTATTATTATTATTATTATTATTATTATTATTTGGCATTGAAATATTCCTCCTTGTTTCACCCCAAAATTTATTCTTTGTTTGATGGCTTTGTGGCAATTGATGAAATGAGTGCCTAAAAAAATCTATTAGATAAGAAACTGACCTCTTGATTCCTCTGATTCATAGAAAATGTTAACAGGAAAGTTCACAAGAAAGCAATACTGTTAATTGTGGGCTCTGATGCCTCAGGACCCACCATAAACTGAAAGGTCATTGTAAAGAACATCCATCACAATGCCGTTCTGTGTTGCTTCCTTGCCTGTTAAACAGAAGTGGTTACCTATTTCAGTGGTGTCAAAGATTCAATTCCCTGCAGTAATTTGAGATACATTTCTTCAACCTTCCCTTGTATTTTCTCAAGTCAATTTGTCATTTAGAATGGAGTGAAGAGGGGTGGTTTGTGTCACTGAATGCCTGGGGAAGTTGAGTTCCAGGCAATGTATATGATTATTCCTCCACAATTGTGATATTGTCTGCCCATGAAAGACAATACTTTGCTACTAGGAATCATAAATTCTGCTGCCAGATAATAGCTGCGCTAATCAGCACCACCAGCATTCTGTCAACAGAACCGCTGAAGGGGCAGAAACATCTTTCACCTCCAGGGTTATTGAAATTCAGTAGAGACACTTGCTAACGGTGTAAGTTTCATTGCGCTGTTTTAAAAAGAAAAAGTGCAGCAGAGTGTGGTGGTGCATGCCTGTAATCTCAGCCACTCGGGAGGTGGAGGCAGGAGGATTGGAAGCTTGAGGCCAGAAGCAGCTTGTGTAACTTAGCGAGATCCTGTCTCAAAATAAAAACTAAGAAATGGGCTGGAGGCTGAGGGTGCAGCTCAGTGGTAGGTGCTTGCAAACCATGTGTGAAGTCCTGGGTTCAATAACCCCTGTCTCAGAAAAAAAAAGGTGTATTTCTCAAGAGCAATGACAAGGACAGTTTATCTATAGCATGGTGACCTTTTAAACAGCTGCTGAGGAGCTTAACAGTGTGGACTTGGTAAATAAAAGAAACCCTGGGAAGAACTGATGTCTTTACATTGTAACTTTGAAAATAAAATGATAGTATCTGTTGGTGGAGGGTGTAGAGAATAAAGTGTTGTTTTTCTTTTTTCCTCTCTTCATGTGGGTTCAAAATAATTACAGTTTTAGGTCAGATCCTTAGCATGTTGAACATAGAATGCTCTTGTTTGCAGAGTCAAGAATGTGCTCTAGAATGTGCTCTAGTGAAGGATTACCACATTATGCATCCACTTAAAGTGATCTATGCATGTCCCAAGCTTATAGATTTCTTTCCCTCCACAATTTTGCTAGTCATGATTTGTAGGTAAAACCTAACCCAATGGCTACCCAAGCATCCAATAATAATAATATGAAAACCAAGACAGAGGGGCTATTCAAACTGATGGTGTGGATGCATTGTCAGTATAGACATACTTGCTCTATGGAATGCATTTCTAGCTTCCACCTCGACTAGCCTAGATCTTCTGATCATCTTAACCCACTATTTATACGTAGTGTCCGTGCTAGTGTAGCCTGCATCCCACTGTCCATTCCAGAAGCATCTACTGCACTGAATCTGAGACCACCAGTTCAAATTTCCCATTAGGTTATCTGCCTCACCCTGGCCCCACCCTCTGGACTCAAGGGCTAAACCTGTGACCTTGCGCACGCTTTGCAATCACTCTGCCACTGAGCTGCACCCCCAAACCCTTTTTTAACCCTTTTTAAATTGAGATAGGGTCTCACTAAGTTATGCAGGCTGCCTCTGGCTTCCAACTTGTGATCCCTCTGCCTCCAACTCCCAGGTTGCTGGGAGTGCAGGACTGCAGCATCTCCACTGGCTTCCCACCTGGTTATCTTTCTCTTCTCATAGTTATAACAAATTATCATTCTCATTTCATTACTCCAGTCTTGGAATGCAAAAGAATCCAGAGATCCGAGTAGAAATAATGCTTGCTTTTCTTTCTGTTTTTTTTTTCTTCTTATAAAGACATTTGCTTACAGAACTCTGGCAAGTAGTGATCAACTTGAGACATGAATATCATGTTATTTACATGATATCTTAAAAATCAATCTTGTGTTTTACAATATTAAGAATCCCAAAGAAGTCTCCTACTTGAAACTTCATGATACCTGTAGTAAAAGAATTATATATTATGGTAGATTCTCCTCCAAGATTTGTTTTTAGTAATTAAAAAACATATATCAAAATTTTAATTATTAGGCTCAAACATAATAATTTAAAGGAATTATGTTGTCAGTAGTGTTTATAATAAAATGTATTAGTGCACTTGTTCAATTAGTAACTGTAACAGTCTGTAGCAGGTATAATATATATTGGTACAGATTTACTGCAGCATCTCTCTATTTCTTCTTTAGAGAGGAATTGCAGATACCCAAGATACACTTGTTAGGCTCACCTACAGAACACCGACTGCTCTCCTCTTAATCCTACTTTGAACATGTTTGATAAATTTTAGTTGTGACAGGTACGGATTTATGCCCCTGTAAAATGGAAGGCCATTTAACAAAGAAAGATTTGCTCTTTTAGAAAGGACAAACAAAATTTTAAAATCCTTCTTATTCTTTCTTTCTTTCTTTTTTATATTTCAGTGAGAATGAACGAGAATCCACCGAGGTGAGCTGCTGCATTGCTTGCTGGTTCTCAGGCTAACGTGTGGGTGTGCATATATTTTTCAAATATAAGAGCCAACATCATCTAGTTTAGTGTTGTTTTTCACAAAGTACAGAGATAAAATGACCTGCCTCCATTACCAATTTCCTAGGAAAAAAAGTATAAATGCATGCCATAAATAATCAGGATTGACCTTCAAAAAAATCTCTTTGAATTAATGGCTTATCTGGCTGGCCTGAAGTTAAAGACTGGGTGATTTATGGAACTCCAAAATATACTCGATTCTGGTTACACATTAGGAAGTCATTTATCAACTCTATTATGCATATTTTCTTTCTCATTCAAAGAACAAATAATTTAGTATCATATTTTTATTCCAACTTCTCTGCAATAGGATTTCTAGGGCATCTAGTTTATTTCTGCACAAGATCTCTCTGAGAAGGAGCAAGATGTGGGCATGTCAGAAAGTATTTTTGATGAAGTTTTATGACAAACACTGTGATAGAAACTCTGTTACTATAGTAATGGTAACAGATACCTTCTAGTTGACAACTCTGATATATTAATGGGAAAATGAATTGTCATTTGGAACACATTGAGTTAAATCAGATGTAGATTTGACTTCTGCTTGCCATGTCACTGTATGTTATTTTCAAACAGTGTAAATTACTAAGAAAAACTAAAAATCTTACAAGATTTAATATCAGACTGTGTCAGGGGGATGAAAAGAAAATGCTTAATGGCACACGAATTAATACTGAATTCAAATGATTCTATGAGAGTCTACAAATGCTTCAAGGGAACTGGCTTTAGTCTTTGCAACCAGAGTGTATAAAATAAATTAATGATAGAGCACAGAGAATGCTGACAAATGTGTTACTCCATCCTACAACAAAGCAACTACTTATAAAAGATTTTTTTTCTCTACAGGCAAAGGGAAACACATAACTGACAGTGAAATGGTAGACAGGAAAGCAGTGTTGTACATTTTCTGGAAGCTTTTACCCAGGATATTAACTTAGAAAAGTCTTTCCTTCCACATTTTGACCCCAAGGATACTTTTGAATCCTTATTTTGTGTCTGAAGTTCACTAATGGAATGATACTGAAAAATGGAAATTTATACAGCAAATCCTTTCTTCAGAGGAGAATTCACATGTGCACACACAGAGAAGGCTTTGTGGAGACATACCTTAAACTCTGAGTAGCTTTCACGGAGGGTGAGGAGAAGAGATCTTGGCTATCTGGACCTACTCCAAAGCCAGTCCTTATCTGAGGAGAAAACTTACCTAACTCACTCCAACCATCCTGACTTCTTTCATTTGATCTCACGGGTTCTTTAAAGTTTGTAAAAACAGGCAAGACATTTTTCTCTTCTGCATTCAGATTTCTGGATTTTAATATCTTCTTTTTCTGATCTTTTCTCCCCTTTCTTTGTGGTTTCTCTTGAAAAGCCTCCTTCTCCCTAGCCTGAGACAAGCTCATCTCTTTAGGAGCCCATTTTACCTGTGACTCTGCCAGGTGTCTCTACCCCAATCCATGTGATTGTATAGAATGCAGGCTTCTCAAAGCCTTCCTGTCCTGCTCTGGTGTCTGTAGCTCTCTTGAGCAAGTTCTTCAGTTCAGTTTAGAGCTAACCCCAATTATATAAGGGAAGGAAGAGCAACTAATATGAAAATAAATGCTAGTGCAAATTCGCTTAGAAAATCAGGTGAATGTCTGTTTATTGTTTTAAGCTAAAATGCAAACATATCCCACCTTGAAGATTTCACCTTTACCACTTGCTGAAACTTAGTGAGTCATGGATGTATTAATGGATTTTCTGGCAGGTGTTTTCCCCCTTCCATAAGATAATTTATGTCATTAAATCTTTCAATAAATGATTGTGAGTCACTTACAGAGGTTTAATATGGAAAATTACAGGTGTTTTTTTTATATAGTACATGAGTTGTATGGAGTTGCAGGTATAGCTGGCAGTCTGGATAATTCCTGAATGGGATATTTATGAATTAAGACTATGACAGACAGTTGAACTTTGAAATGGAATAAAAAGGAGCAAACCTCACATGGACCATTGTTTTTCACTAGTCTAAATATGTGAATTCACTTGCTTAGCATTTTGAAAAAATAAAAACAGAAAAATTGTTTAATGAAATATGAAATATGAGTGCTGGTAGCTGTACCACTGTGATGTCCGATCCCGTCAGATCTCGGAAGCTAAGCAGGGTCAGGTCTGGTTAGTACTTGGATGGGAGACCGCCTGGGAATATGAGGTGCTGTAAACTTGGAAGAAGGACCTGGCAACCCACTCCCAAAACACAATCCACCATTGAAAACCCTGTGAATAGCAGAGAAGCAGTGACAATAGTGTTTTATCTGTTGTACACAGGGTTGCTATGAGTCAGGCACCGACTCCATGGCACCTAACAACAACAACAACAAAATCTGAGTAAAGGACTCAACAGAGAGGAAAATGTATATTCAGTCTTAACCCTTACCTGGTATCATGCTTCTGGGGTCAATATAATCCCACCACACACATACCCATGCTTAGGTAAATGCTATAATATCCTATGTCTGGCATCCACCAGGGTGTCTATTTTGACCCCACCATAGGCTTGGGAGAAGGACCTGGCAACCCCCTCACAAAAATCAATCTGCCATTGAAAACCCTATGAACAACAGAGAAGCACTGACAATAGTGTTTCCCCTGTTGTACAGAGGGTCGCTATGAGTCAGATACCGACTCGACTCGACGGCACCTAACAACAACAACAACAACAACAACAACAACAACAACAACAACAACAACATACTAGTTAAGGATAAATATTTGTCATTCAGAGGTTAAGTGCTATAATACCTTTTCTGTGACAAGTATATATTGTTTTGGGAATTTTCTCAGTTTAAATTTACCATGTAAACCTGGGAGAATATAATGGAAATTGATTATCCTTGGAATTTATTCCTCAGAATTCTATACTAAAGGATTCCCAGGCAAATTCATTTTGCTTTAAGCCTAAACTCAGGATCAGATAACTTTTGGAGGCCATGAACAGACACAGTATTTATCAGGATAGGACTTTAAGAAATTGTTCATACATAAAATATCTCCTCCTTAACACATAAACCAGAAATAAAATTAAACTTGTAGGATGTTCATGACAATTCATGCAATGTCACAATAATGCAAAAAAGTGTACCCTTGCATACTAGAAATGGAAAACAGTTGTTCTAGCCAAGTCTCTGCTTACTTATTAAGACAGTCAGCCATCAGCCATAAAAAGTTTCCTTGGTGAAATTCAATATACTTAGTAAGCATGTGTGCCTCATTTCCCTGAGGGAAAATATACCTTCTTACTCCTTTCTCTTCCTTCCAAATTCTTTACCTCATTCAACTATTTTTTCTTATTTTTGTGGGAACATTCTAATTTCTTCTGCCTCTGCATGTGGAAAGCTTCATTATCATGGGACCTGCTTATGTTTTCCCTCTGCCTTGAAGCCTTAGCAAATCACCCCAAAGCTCTCTCCCTCAGCTGCATGTATTCATGCCATCACTTATTTGGCTTTTGCTGCTAATACCTAAGTATTGTTAGCTTTATTTACACTACTTTTTCTCTTCATTCAGATGGCAAACAAACTGAAGTGGGCAGGGACCTTTTTAAAGTCTTTCCTACCTAGTAGGTATACTGCCTTATATGTTATATGTTGTTGTTGTTGTTGTTAGGTGCTGTCAAGTCGGTATCCGACTCATAGCGACCCTCTGTACAACAGGGGAAGCACTATTGTCAGTGCTTCTCTGCTGTTCATAGGGTTTTCAATGGCAGATTGATTTTTGGGAGGGGGTTGCCAGGTCCTTCTCCCAAGCCTACAGCTTCTGGTGTTCCCAGGCGGTCTCCCATCCAGGTACTAACCGGGCCCGACCCTGCTTAGCTTCAGAGATCTGACGGGATCGGATGCCACAGGGCTACAGCTGCAGGCTATATGTTATATACAATGTATTATTTTTTTTGATTGCTTGAAAAGAACCATCTAAGGGATTAAAGATGCTCAATATTTCACACATAGAATGTATTGCTTTTTTATTGTTTGAAAGAAAACATCTACAGGATGAAAGTACTCAATATTTCACATAAACATTCACATCTTTGAGCCTACTTAGGATCTGCTTGGATTGCAGCATAAGGTACTCATAGTTCTGGTAGAGTCTACTCAACGGGTGGCCTGGGGATTCCTTGCTGCATGAAATGTTTGCCACCCAGCCCTGCCAACTGGAGATAATTAGTTTACATCAGAATGCAAATGAACTATGTCACTTCATGTACTTGGAATTCAGCTAATATTATTTTTATTTTTATTTGTGTCATTTTAACTTTGTTGAGATATAAATGGTATACAAAAATTACACACATTTAGTGTGTTCTTGGGGCTGGGATTTGGCTCAGTTGGAAGAGCACTGCGCTGCAGTCTCTGAGGTCCCGAGTTCAATTCCCAGAACCACAAAAATGGGAGAAGGGCCTGGAAATCCACTCCCAAGGCAATCCCAAAACAGTCAGCCATTGAAAACCCTATGAGGGTCACTATGAGTCGGATACCGACTTGACAGCACCTAACAATAACAACAACAAGTGTGTTCTTACCAAAAAATCCTCCCCCCCAAAACACACGCGCACACACACACACACACACACACACACACACACGCACACGCAAGCACGCAAGAACAAAGAGAAACTTTTGGAAGGGATAGATCTGCTTAGAATCTTGGCTGCAGTGATGGTATTATGAATGTATGCATATGTCCACACTCAAGAATTTGGTATTTTTTTAAAGCAAATCGTTCATGGTGAAGCAAGTTATCAACACAATGATAAACAGTGTGATAGAAATTTTGTTATCATGTTGTTGTTGTTGTTGTTGTTAGGTGCCATCGAGTGGAGTCCAACTCATAGCGACCCTATGTACAGCAGATGGAAACACTTGCCGATTCTGTGCCAGGCAAACGATATTATTTATGTTTAAACCCATTGTTGCAGACACTGTGTCAATCCATCTGGTAGAGGGTTCTCCTCTTTTGCATTGACCTTCCACTCTCCCAAACATGATGTCCTTGTCCAGGGATTGATCTGTCCTGACTACATGTCCAAAATATGTAAGACACAGTTTGGCCATTCTTGCTTCCAAGGAGCACTCTGGTTGCACTTCTTCTAGGACAGATTTGTTGGTTCTTTTGGCAGTCCATGGTATATTCAATAGACATCTCCAGCACCACAATTCAAAAGCATCAATTCCTTTTCTGTCTCTCTTGTTCAATGTCCAGCTTTCACAACCATCTGATGCGACTGAAAATACCATGGCATGAGTCAGACACACCTTTGTCTTCAATGTGACATCTTTGCTTTTCAATACTCTAAAGAGATCTTTTGCCACAGCTTTTCCTAGAGAAATGCGTCTTTTGATTTCTTGACAGCTGCTTCCGCAGGTGTTGATTATAGAGGCCAGCAAAGCAAAATCTTGGACAACCTCAATCTTTTCTCCGTTTATTGTGAAGTTTCGTGCTGACCCAGTCGTAAGGATTTTTGTTTTGTTGATGTTTAGTCGTAACCCATATTGAAGGCTATGATCTTTGATCTTCATCAGTAAATGTTTTAAATCCTCTTCACTTTCAGCAAGCAGAGTTGTGTCATCTGCATAACGCAGGTTGTTAATGAGTCTTCCTCCAATCTTGATGCCACGTTCTTCCTCATAAAGTC
>VMDO01007967.1:0-91677 GCA_007922755.1 Pedetes capensis
AATAGAGATCGACACCTTTAAGTTGATATTAATTTCTGTTGAGTTTCTTTTTCTATTAGTTAATTTCTAAATAATGAGTGGGTACTTAGTCTACAACCATAAAAATATTTTCATCTAATTCTCAATTTTAGGATAATTGTGTGAATTACTTTCCTGTGGAGACATGAAGGGAAAAAGAGGGCCCAGACTGACCAGAGCAGGGACGCTGTCAAGGCCAGCTTGGAGAACCAATGAATTTATTGGGGTTATGTACAGGAGCATGGGTGACCCATGGGTAGCACTTACAAGTGGCTACACCGCTGGGAAGAATCCCTCTGAAGAGCCCCCACCATCAATCGGTTGCCTCCTATACACTGGTGAATGTCAATAGGCCTTTGCCATCCTAGGCCCAAGCGACGGGCCTTGAAGCCTGTTTGTTGCCATGATCATGGGCCAGGGTCTCCCAGGTCACCACAGCTATTCGACTTCAAGACACAGGTGGTTACATCCAGACCAAAGGAATCTGTCACATCATATGGTCCCAAATAATATTCTGTGAGTAGCAAATTGTAGAGGGACTAAAAGACTCAAATCAGTACTCACATCTTTTCAGCTTACACATATAGTCCTCTCTTTAACATAATAAAATCTGCTGGCCGTGGTGGCACATGCTTGTAATCCCGGCAACAACTCCGGATAAGGGGGCAAGAGGATAGCAAGTTGGAGGCCAGAGGTGGTCTGAGTGATTTCGCAAGACTCTGTCTCAAAAAAGAAAAAAATTAAAAAGGGGGGCCAAGGGTGCGACTCAGCAGTACAGCACTTGCAAAGCCCTGGGTCCAACCCCCAGTACCACCAAAACCAAACAAACAAACAAACCAATAGACAATAAAATCTAAGGATGATCATGGGAATCCATGAAACTTATCTGGCCAGAGACAGAACTTTAACAGAAATATAAGGAAGTGGTAGGCAGGGAAATGGGAGTGGCAATGTTCCATGGGATTTTCTGCAAAGTCCCACAAAAAGAAGCAAGGTAAATGAAAGAAATGTCCCTGTTCCTATCCTCTCTCTGTACTTGATGTCTGGGCAGAAGATGTGATGTCTGAAGTTTCAATGAATATTTTTTGACCTTGAAGTTGGACACAGTATACTGGGAGAGTGGAGTAGAAATCGAGAAGCAGCCTGACAAACTGTGAGGTTATGAGGTTTCCTTCAAGCCCTGGGCTTGTTTCATATGAGAAAACGTCCTTATCTGCTTAAGTCATTGATGGTTTGAAGTTTGTGTTATACACAGCCTAATGAGACATTTATTATTCTATCTTCCTTTCTGCTTCCCTCCCTCGTCCCTCCTTCTCTCTTTCCTTCCTAAAATGTATAAATCCACTTACCAAAATACATATTTATCTGAAAACTTAAAATAAAAAAGATTTGGAATTAGAATTAACATTTCAAAAACCTGGATTAAAGATTATAAATGAAAAACACAACACTAAATAGATAAGCATTTGCAGCTAAAGGGTACATTCATGAATATGTGAGACAGGATTTTAGGACAGTCAGGACAGGCTTGACCAAAAGTAAATTCCATCCCATGGTTCCTATTAACTTAGACTTCCCAGTACCAATCAATTCTAATTAATGAAGGGAATATTCATCTTTCTGTTTTTCATAAAAGGATTTTTTTTCTTTTTATCTCTTTTGTTTTGTTTTGTTTTGTTTTTCTCTCTTTCTCTTTCTTTCTTTCTTTCTTTCTTTTTTTTTTTTTTTTTGAGGCAAGGTTTCACTAGGTAGCTCAGTGGCTGGCCTTGAACTTGTATAAATCCGATTCTCCTGCCTGAGCCTCCCAAGTGCTGGGATCACAGGTGTTCACCACCACACCTGGCTAAAGGAAAACCTTTCATTGACATATTCTTTCTCAGTGACTGAACACAGTTAAAGCTTTCTGATTCTAGACCTTTTTCAGATTCCTCTCACAATGTCCTCCTTCCTTTGTTTGGAGAATTTCCATGTGCCAGAAAAGGGAAGTGAAATCTTTTCACAGTGATAAGTGTACCTGATAACAATGAAAAAATATCCATTTTAACTTTTCACCAAAATCTCATTTCCATTTCCCACAGTAACTAACTCACCATTTTTATTTGTTTTAAATTATTTTGGGTATTACTATATTTCAATGAATACATCACATAATCAATTTTCCATCAATACTCAGCAATCATCAATAGTAATACATCTGTACTCCTGATTCATTTATTTATTCACATGTTTATGTATTTGGTGCTAGGGATTGCATCCAGGACCCTGCACATGTTAAGCACATGCTCTGTCACTGAACAGCCTCCACAATTCTCTGATTTTTTAATTGGTGTTATATTCACTCTCATATTATGAAAGATTACAAATTCTATCTTCAAATGTATCCCTTTGAAAGCACTCTTTGCTTTATTATCTGTGCTTTTGGAAGTTTAAGACACCCTTCTCCTTCCCTAACTCACAATGGTACCCTTCCAGATCTTGTTCTATTATTTTTATAATGATTGGAGTTCATTTACCTTGGCCCCACACTGTTGGAAGTGCATGAATACATGTACAGCCCTATTTTTCTCTATTTTTTCCCATCACCATAGACTGAGTCTTTCTTCCCCTAGTTGTTTTTTCATTGTCATTTGTATGGTGCACGCTTTAGGCTCACACATGTGCACATTTGCCTGTGTGTGTAGGAGCATGAGCAGAAGCCTGTCTTCCAGCTCTTCTGTTTGGCTCTACTGGCCTATCCTTGTCCTTTGTCTACTTGCCCCCTCACTGGGCTGTTACTAAATCTTGCATTACCATGACTTCATACTACCTTTTTTTTATATCCTCCAAATCTTTTTTTATTGGAAAATTTTAATGTACATCTTAATGTGATTCATTCTGACATGCATTTCATTGTGACATTTCCATATATGCATTTTTGTACATTACACAGATAAGTTTCCTCTTACCATCTTGTGCACTTCCTCCCTCATCCCACCTCCCACCAAAGACTTCTCTTCCATTTGCTTATCTTTTTCTGGTAATATTTTCTATATATCCTTGGGTCCCAATTATGTTTAAGATCGAAACTTTTTCTGCAGTGAACTATCTTTTTACATTGTCAGTACTATTACATGAATTTTCTAGCCCATCTCTATTATTACGATTCTTTGGTATAATTGGTGTTATTATAATTATTTCCAGGACTATTAAAGTTGGACTGTTCACCCTGAGGTCACCCCTCCCCCATTCCTCACTCCTCCTTGTTCCTCCTCTCCCCTCTTTCCTCTCCCAGGATTTCCTCCTTTTGCTAGATCCCTCCCTCCTTCTTTTAGCTTCCCCAAATTGTCCCTTCTTCACTAGGTAGACTTTAGCTCTTAAAATTTTTTTTTATTATGTCTGACCTCCACATGGGATTTTTTCCTTCTTCTAATTTTCATTCAGCTCCCACATATAAGTGAGAAAATGTGGTATTTCTCTTTCTGAGCTTGCGTTCATTCACTTAAAATAATTTTCTCTAATTCCATCCATTTTGCTGCAAATGGCATTATTTTATGTTTTTTGATTGCTGAGTAGTATTCCATTGTGTACATGTGCCATAGTTTTTTTATCCACTCTTCTGTTGATGGGCACTTTGGTTGATTCCATATCCTTGCTATTGTGAAAAGTGCTACATTGAACATGGAGATGCTGGTGTCTCTGTGATATAATAACACATCTCCCTTTGGGTAAATTCCCAATAGTGTTATAGCTTGGCCATATGGTAGATCTATTTTTAGTTTTTTAAGATACCTCCATATTGGTTTCCAAAGTGGTTGGACTAATTTACAGCTTCACCAGCAATGTAAGAGTGTTCCCTTTTCTCCATAACCTTGCCAGCATTTGTTGTTATTTGTTTTATTGATCTTGGTCATTCTTACTGGCATAAGGTGAAATCTCAGAGTTGTTTTAATTTGCATTTCCCTAATGGCTAGGGATGTTGAGCATTTTTTCATGTGTTTCATGGCTTTACAGGCCTCTTTATTTGAGAACTGTCTGTTCAGTTCCTTTGCCCATTTATGTATTGGGTTATTTGTTTTCTTGGGTATTTTTTTCTTAAGTTCTTTATAAATTCTGCTTATTAGACCTTTGTCTGATGTATAGGATGCGAAGATTTTTTCCCATTCAGTGGGGGTTTCCGTGGCTCTGTTAATTGTTTCCTTTGCTGTACAGAAGCTTTTTAATTTCACATAATCCCATTTATCTAT
Source organism: Pedetes capensis (assembly GCA_007922755.1). Classification (NCBI taxonomy): domain Eukaryota; kingdom Metazoa; phylum Chordata; class Mammalia; order Rodentia; family Pedetidae; genus Pedetes; species Pedetes capensis. The sequence goes on from VMDO01007967.1 coordinate 4,242, forward strand.
TCTTGTTGCAATTTCTTGAGCAATTGGAGTCTTATTAAGGAAATACTTTCCTATACCTATATGTTGCCTGCAGCCGTAGCCCTGTGGCATCCGATCCCATCAGATCTCGGAAGCTAAGCAGGGTCGGGCTTGGTTAGTACCTGGATGGGAGACCGCCTGGGAACACCAGGTGCTGCAGGCTTGGGAGAAGGACCTGGCAACCCCCTCCCAAAAATCAATCTGCCATTGAAAACCCTAGGAACAGCAGAGAAGCACTGACAATAGTGTTTCCCCTGTTGTACAGAGAGGGTCGCTATGAGTCGGATACCGACTCGATGGCACCTAACAACAACAACAACAACCTATACATTGGAGTGTATTACCTATCCTATCTTCTATTAGTTTTAAAGTTTCTGGTTTTATGTTGAGGTCTTTTATCCATTTTGAGTTAACTCTTATACATATTGAGAGGTGCGGGTCAGTTTTCATTTGTTCTGCAAGTGGATGTCCATGTTTCCCAGCACCATTTATTGAAAAGGCTATCTTTTCCCCAATTTACTTGCTTTGCTCCTTTGTGAAAAATTAGGTGGTTATAGGAGTGTTGAGGTATTTCTGGATCTTCTATTCTGTTCTACATGTCTTCAGGCCTATATTTGTTCAAACTTTGTACTATCTCTTAATGTTAGAAAGACCAAAGCCACTACCTGATCTCTTTGAGAACTGAGTTAGATATTTTATCATATAAGAATAATTTTATTCTGTTATTCAAACATTCCTACTGGAGATTTTATGTTGTTGTTGTTAGGTGCCATCGAGTCAGTGTCAGAATCGTAGTGACCCTACATAAAATAGGTGAAACACTATTGTCAGTGCTTCTCTGCTATTCATAGGGTTTTCAATGGAACATTGTGTTTTGGGAGTGGGTTGCTAGGTCCTTCTCCCAAGCCTACAGCACCTGGTGTTCCCAGGTGGTTTCCCACCCAAGTACCAACCAGGCCCCACCCTGCTTAGCTTCTGAAATCTGATGGGATACGACAGCACAGTGGTATGGCTGCAGGATGGAGTTTTTATAGAGATTATATTAATTTTACAGACAAATTTGATGAAATATATCATCTCCCGTCACCCAGTCTAAGAAAATGAAATACATTTCTCTGCATATGATTTGTTGTTGTTCTTGTTAGATGTTGTCAAGTTGTGTCAGACTCATAGAGACCTTTGTAGGGTTTTTAATGGATGATTGATTAGTAGAGTTTAAAAGTTTAAAACTTCTCTTTATGAAGTCTCAAGGCTTGATATTTTACAATTTAATTTCTTACATGTTTTATTGTTTTTGTAGCTATTGTCACTAGGATCTTATTTTTAATTGTGGTTTCTAGCTGGTTATTATATATTGCTATAGAATAATGAATGGTGTTTACTTTATAAGGTTGCTATTGTTAGGTGCTGTCCAGTCGGGTCCTACCCATAGCAAACCTACGTACAACAGAATGAAACATTGCCCAATATTTGGCAGTGATTCTCTGCTGTTCATAGGGTTTCCAATAGCTAATTGTTTTGGGAGTAGGTTGCTGGGTCCTTCTCCCTAGTCTGTCTTAGTCTGGAAACTCAGCTGAAACCTTTCCACCATGGATAGCCATGCTGGTATGTGAAACTGAAACTTTCCACCATGGGTAGCATAGCTTTCAATGTCACAGCAACATTTGAGCCCCCACAGCACAAAAAGCTGACAGACATGTGTGTGTGTATTTTTTTCCTTTTTTTTGGTGCCTGGGAGTTGAACCCAGGTCCTCACACATGTTTTGCAAATGCTATACCATTGAGCTGAATCCCCATCCTGTTTTTCCCTTTTCATTTTGAGATAAGTTTTCACTAAATTATGCAGGCTGTCTCCTGCTTTGAACTTGTGATCCTCCTGCCTCCACCTCCAGAGTGGCTGGGATTACAGGACTATGCCACTGTACCCAGCTATAAGATACTATTTTATATTCAAACTTGGTGAAGTCTTTTCTAATCTATTTCTAATAGCATAATTTCATTCCATTCCATAAATGACAATTTTCTCTCTCTGTTTTCTTTCCACTTCTTATTTCTTTTTCTTGGTTTACAATGTTGACTAGGCCAAGCTATTTTAAGCCTTGATGGTAATAGTGAGATTTGACAGAAGTGGTATTTTAAGATAAAGTTTCTTCAGTCAGTATGATGATTATTGTAAGTGTTAGAATAAAATGTGTATTGATTGAAGGACATTTGCTTTATTTGTGATTGGTAAGATTTCTAGATTTAAATCCTAAATTTTAATTTTATCAGTCTTTTTATAGGCTGGCTGTATGGCCCTCACCTCCTGTCAACATAAAAGGATGAAAATATTAACCCTTCACCACTTCTGCTTCCCTTCTCCACTCTTAACCCTGGCCTCTATCTATTGCTTTCACACTATTAGAGTTACTTGCTTATGGTGTTTGGTAACTAAAATAAAATCTTTTGCTTTCTTTGCTTTTGGTTGATTACAAAATTTAAAACAATAATCCTTAAATATCTTGATTATAAAATACTATTTACTCTAGAACCATGTAGTATGATTCAGTCCTAAGATAAAAGAATGTAATTTCATGGCAATAAACCCTTCTTGAGGCTGGGGTTTAGCTCAGTTAGTAGAGTGCTGCTCTGTACTCTCTGAGGACCTAGGTTCAATCCCCAGCACTGCAGAAACAGGAGAAAGTTGTGGCAACCCACTCCAATTCCAAAACAATCAGGCATTGAAACCCCTATGAGAGTTATTATGAGTCAGACCTGACTCCATGGCACCTAACAATAGCTACAACAACATATGTTAAGTAGTTCACTTAATTATTTCACTATGTATTCATATTTCAAAATACTATATTGTACACAATAAAGTTATGCAATTTGTATTTTTTAAATAAGCTTTCGCCTGGCGTGTGTGTGTGTGTGTGTGTGTGTGTGTGTGTATTTTTTTTTCCTTCAGTCTCTCTACCTAAGTCATAAGTTGGACAGATTACTGTCTTTATGGCCTTTCTCTGTATTTTCCAGAATAAAGAGTTGTTAAAGAAAAATCTGGTAGCATTCTTGCTGTCATTCCTTTGTAGAAAAGATGGCATGCTATTTAGTGTTCATACACGTTTTATATTTCTATAAGATAATATATGATGTTCATACCGAAATGGTACCTCAGTGACAGTAGGTGACAGAAAATATCACAGAATTGATTGAGAATTGATTGAGATGAGAGAGGGATTTAATTTTAGTAATGTCAGAGCAAAGTTACCTAAGGAAATACTAAAAATGTGGTTATAGTGTAGGTCCTTGACAGGTGCAAAAATGTATCTCTTTAATAATCATTGTATGGCACTTCCTATGTACTGGGTGTGCAAAAATGAACTGCTTTAATCTTCACGGCAGCGTATGAGGTAGGTAATTATCCCCATCTCACAGATGAGGAAACTGAGACCTGGAGAGGGTCACTAAACTGCCCAGGTCACATGGCTACTAAGTGGCAGAGCCAGGATCTGATCTCAGGAATGTGCTCCTCCAGAGCTCATGCTGGGTGCCAGCACAGTGCCCCCTCTCACAGATATTCCCCTCTCCAGCCATGCTCGGTGGGGGGAACTGCATGACGCCTCATGTCTCTTCCCTATCTCTTTCTTTGCTGAAAGCACAGCACTCTTTTACCCCATACCAAACCCTGTTTGCTGCAGGGTTGTGACCTACCTTCCTTAGAGTCTTTTGGATCTGAAACACTCAATTCTGTTTGTATAAAAGCTGATTATATTAATGTTATTCCAAAGTAGGCAGTTTGCATCCTGTTAGAGTCCACCTGAAGATGGAAGGCAGATCATTGGCTTATTTCTCATGTTACACTAACCCAGAAGAAGGTAAAATGAAGTATAAACAATGTGAAGGACCAAGGAAAAAGTTGATATTTATTTCAGTATTACATACGTAGGCAGGAGGGCTGTGTTTGAGCCCAAGAGTTTGAGGTCAGCCTAGGCAACATAATGAGACATTGCATCAAAAAACAAACAAACAAAAAGGCTTAGGAACCCTTAATCTAGGTGGCCCCCAAAATCTTTTTGGCTTTGAGAATTTTATACCAGTCATATTTGTGTAAGTGAACTCCTTGGCAGATACAAAGAAGTATAAAACATGCTTCCTGCTCTTATCTAACTTAAAATTTCTGGTAGACAACAGACTTGGAAGTTGACCAAGTGGTGGATAATTGATAAACACCAATGGATGCAGAGATTAATCTTCAAGTGAGTGATTTGCAGCACAATTATCCACCACATGGTCAAGTTCCAAGCCTGTTGTCTCCATGCATAGGAGGGAGAGAGGAAGTTATAGAGCTGGTGGACCTGGGGTCCAGCGTGCAGGCACAGGGAAGTGAGGTACAAGTAGGGGAGGGGGCCATGTCAGCATCCCACAGAGTGTCCACACTGAAGACTGGAAAGGGAGCCAGAAAAATGGACCTAGGAGCCGCAGCCAGGCTGTGAAGGCATTAAATATGGAGAAGGTACTTCTTTCACACTTTTAGGAATTTTATTCAATAAGAAAATTATGTGTCTATGAATATATGTTCTTATTTTTGTGTGTGGAATTTGTAGACCTACTAAAAGAAAAACCTATTCAGGGAAGTAACATGAAATAACCCTGAAGATAAGTATGTGGCAGAAGGATCCCTACAAGAAGACTGAAAATCTAGAAATATACTGTTGGTCATCTTTTCCAGGACGTGCTGAGAACCTTCAGGAATTCTCTGCCTCTGAAATTTTCTGAAGAGGCAAGAGATGATCTTTTCAGCTTTGAGCCCTGCCCTGCTCTCTTAGCCAGCAAGGCCCAGGGTGTCCCTGTGTGGAACTGGGCTATCCTTAGAAATTCTCACCGTAACATCCCAATCTTCCGAGCCAGCACCATCCTGTGATCTGTCTTAGGAAGAGCTTCATGATCAAGGCTGCCCATGGCATCTCTGTACTCGGAATGAAAGCCCACAGCCTCTGATGCTGCCAGAGCCCCCATGGCCTTCCCACGGCCCTACCCTCACCCTGACTATTGTCCTTCCCCCTCCTTCCTCTCTCCTCCTGCACCCCTGGCCTCTTCCCCTCGATGTGGGCTTTCTGACTCACCAGGTGGCAGTCCTGGAACTTAGAATGTTATAACCTGGTACAGAATATAAATATTTGTCAAATGTATGGTTCAAATGGGTCAAAGGAAAATGTAAGAAAATTAAGAACCATAGCTATAGGCAACAAGGGAGGAATAATTAACATTTTGGGATCATTTTTAGGAATATGAAAGGTCAACTTTCTAAATGTACTTTTTGTTCCATATTAAAAATGAAAAAAATCACTCCCTTGTTCATTTGAACTACACCTCCCATTCTGTACTCATTTGCTTTTTTTTTTTTTTTTTTTGGAACTAACTTTAATTAAATATTTTGGAGGAATTGAAGAAAAGATTCAAACCATGAGTGATAGTAGTGAAGGATTCCAAGGGGAAAATATTAAATGATGCAGGAAACATCAAAAGAAGATGGAAGGAATACAGAGTCATTATACAAAAAGGAATTGGTGGATGACAAGCCATTTTAAGAGGCTGCATATGAAGCAAAACCAATGGTACTGAAGGAAGAAGTGGAAGCTCCCTTGAAGGAATTGGTGAAACACAAGTCTTCAGGCATTGATGGAATAACCATAGAGATGTTTCAACAAACAGATGCAGCACTGAAGATGCTAACATGTTTATGCCAGGAGATTTGGAAAATAGTTACCTGGCCAACTGACTGGAAGATATCCATATTTGTGCCTATTCCTAAAAAGGGGATCCAACCGAATGTGGAAACTATTGAACAATATCATTAATATCACACATAAATAAAATTTTGCTGAATATCATTCAAAGGCAACTGCAGCAGCACATAGACAGAGAATTTCTGGAAAATCAAGCCAGATTCAGAAGAGGGTGTGGAGCCAGGGACATCATTGCTGATGTCAGATGGATATTAGCCAAAAGCAGAGAATGGCAGAAAGATGTATATATTTTATTGACTATGCAAAGGACTTTGACTGTGTGGATCATAACAAATTATGGATAACACTGCAAAGAATGGGAACACCAGAGCAAATAATTCTACTCATGAGGAATTTGTACAGGACCAGGAGGCAGTCATTCAAACAGAAAAAGGAAACACTGCCTGGTTTAAAGTCAAGAAAGTTGTACATCGGGGCTGTATCATTTCACTATACCTCTTCAGTCTCTATGCTGGACAAATAATCTGAGAATCTGGACTTTATGAAGAAGAACGTGGTATCAGGATTGGAGGAAGATTTATTAACAACCTACATTATGCAGATAACACAACTTTGCCTGCTGAAAGTGAAGAGGATTTGAAACATTTACTGATGAAGATTAAAGAACACAGAATTCAGTATGGATTGCTCTTCAACATCAACAAAACAAAAAAATCCTTACAACTGGTTCAGGATGCAACTTCATTATAAATGGAGAAAAGAATGAGATTGTCCATGATTTTGCTTTACTTGGTTCTACAATCAACACCAATGGATGCAGCAGTCAAGAAATCAAAAGAAGTTGTTGCAAAAGACCTCCTTAAAGTGTTGAAAAGTAAAGATGTTACATTGAAGACAAAGGTGTGCCAAACTCATGCCATGGTATTTTCAGTCACATCATTTGTTTGTGAAAGCTGGACATTGAACAAGGGAGACAGGAGAAGAATTGATGCTTTTGAATTATGGTGCTGGACATGAATATTGAATATACCATGGACTGCCAAAAGAACCAGCAGGTCTGTCCTAGAAGAAGTGTAACCAGAGTGCTCCTTGGAAACAAGGATGACTAGATTTCATCTTACTTATTTTGAACATGTGAGGAAGGACCAATGCTTGGAGAAGGACATCATGTTTGGAATAATGTCAGGCCAATGAAAAAATGAAAACCCTCCACTAGAGGGATTGACAGAGTGTCTGCAACAATGGACTTAAACATAAGATCATTTGCCTGGCACAGAATTGGGGAGTGTTTTGTTCTATTTTACATAGAGTTGCCATGAGTTGGACATGACTTGATGTCACCTAACAACCAGAAGAAATATTTTGGATGTGTGTAAAAGAGTTGAAGAAACAGAAAAAGGAGATTTAAAGATGTGGCTGGAAGTGACAAGCTAGAATGGAAGAAGTTCTCCAGAGTATCACATTCCCCTGCCCAAAGTGGGATCCTGAGGAAATGAGGTGTCACGCATGGACAGGACCAGGCCATCTTTAGATGTGGAGTGGCTGGACAGAGCAATCCAGCATCTGGACCAGGGCCAGGTTTTCTCTTTTGAACCCTAGGAAACTGTAAATGCAGCGTAATTTAGACGAAAGGCCTCCTCCTTCAGTGGGTGGGAGTTAGCATAGCACAAACCATTTCTACATATTCATCTTTCTTTCTTGATCCTAGGAATCTTTTCTTCCTAATTTCAACTCATATTTTCCCCCTCCAGTTTCCCTCTGTGAGATGCAAAAGTTCCTTGGAAAACAGTCTGCACATTTTTATAAAAATGACCTTTTGTTTCTGATGCTGAGCCTTAATTTTTTTTTTTTTTTTTTTTTTTTTTTGGCAAATCTTTCCTTGTCACCCAAGTGATAGCAAGAGAAAGATGAATGGGCTGGTAGTAATTAGCTCCAGGAATGCATAAATCCTCTGCTTGAATTTCAGTGCCTCCAGCAGAGCTCTGGTGAAAAGATGCATTCAGCTGCTTCCAGAACTCTGCTTTTAAAATAAATGTTGGGATATGCATGCACGTACTGCAATGCAGACCCTCTGATCTGTGGATCCAAGCGTGGCAGTGCTCTTTTGTTAAGTAATCTTTATTTCACTGCTGCCCATCTTTGACATTTGCACACTCAGGTATTTCCATGGTCTCAAAGGAGGGTGAGGATATTGGGTGTGTTTAGTGAGGCCTTGCTCACTCAGCCCTGTGCAGCCGAGCAGGGGAAAGAATTTCCTTCTTAAATCAAACATCAATTATAAAACAACAAAACAACAACAACAAAACACATGACATGGAAGTCCTGGAATGGGAGAGAGAGTTTGTTGTCTTCATTATTTCTCACTGCCAAGAGGAGCCTGACTTAATTCCATTTCATTCACAGGCGTGAGAGTAAAATATGTCTAGTTGAAACATAAGAAAGGCAGAGGTAGGCACCACTAATTGCATTTATGTCAGATGTAGAGAATAATCAATGTGCCCTTCTTTTGTTATTTATGTCTGGCCCAGCAGATACACACCTAATGCTCGATATTTTTCTTAGCTTGTTTTGTTGCCGGAGCTGTGGAACTCCGTGCAAACACCTTTGGGTTAAGAGGAAAGATTCTGCCACTAACTGTGCTGTACAGCAGCACCCAAGCATGGAGAGCCTGGAAAACACCCTCTGCAGCCAGCTTCCCCTTCCTTCTTGGGCTGATCCTCTGTTCCTGAGGTCTCAGGTCTTGGCTGGAACGTGAGGATCAGTTTACCATTTTGTGTCTACAGAGTTGAGTCAATTTCAGCCCAGAGACTTTGGCCCTCTTATCCCCTGGAGTCCTCTGGAGGGAACAGTTGTTCTCTGGCCTTGGTGAGAAGGATGTTATAAGAGAAATAACTTTTTCCTAGAAGCCCTGGACTTTTATGTTCCTTAGGAGGCCTCTGTGTGTTTGCACGGTGACAGTGGCAACATCTCCTGCTGGGCTTTCTGGTGACCACGGTCGATACCTTCCCTGAGTGCTGGGGGCTGGTGAGCTGCCCCAGAGGTGGCCCTGGCTCTGCTCCATGATGCCCTTGGTGGCCCATGTGGCAGCTTCCCTCAGGGGGTCCTGTCACCCATACTTGCCCTGGGACTGCCTCGGCACCATGTTTCTCTTTGGATTCTGGTCTCATATGTGGCAGCCAACAAAACTTGCAGCACCTTCTAATGATGGCTGGAACCTGCTGTGCCAGACAGCTCAGTGTTGCCCTCTGATACTATGTTGGGGACAGGAGGATGGAAGAGGCAAGGATTTCTCTCTGGTTTTTGGCTTTGGGGAATGAACAGAGGGTATGGAGCCATCTCAAAGCAAGGGATGATGGGTCAAGAAGAGCAGAAGGGAGACTAGTAGATTTAGGTGCCAATCATGGCTCCTGTGTTTGTTTTGTTGTGGCTTTGTTTGTTGTGGCTTTGTTTGTTGAACTGTGGCTTTGCTTGTTGAACTGGATTCAGGAGCTACTCATAGCAAGGAACTAGCTATATTTCTGGTGACAATAATCTGCATAGCTCACCTTCAGTGACAGTGTCTCCAAGTCACAGCTGGTTCCAGGTTGATGTCAGGACTTGGGACGGCTTATCAATACAATAGGCTCACAGGTGCCAAGGCTCAGAGGCCAGCGGCCCACCTGGCTGGGCACTGGACCCATGGCACCTGTGCCTCTTGGACTCACCTTGGACACTGCCCCTCCCAACTTTGTGACAGTAAAACTCTAATAATGCTGTGATTTTCTACCATTTCATTTTGTATTCTTTGCGACTGCCTGGTTTTTCTCAGCATTAAGCACATTCCATTCATTGCCAAGCTCCGTAGTTCTTGGGAGGAGTGACGGAGTTGAACTTTATTTTCATAGCACAAGCAATTGTGGATCATAACAACCCAGGCTCCTTTTTACTTAGTTCTCACTAAGTGCCAGGCACTCTCCTAGATATATGTTATCTCATTTAATCCTCACAGCAGCAGTAGAAGGAGGCACTTTGAATATACCTGTTCTCCAGAGGAGGACACTAAAGCCCAACAAGGTCAAGCAACTTGCCCAAAGCCACCCAGAGATAGTGGCAAGGGAGGGATCTGACGCCGTGCAGCCTGCCTCTGGCCCCTAAACCACTGCCCAGAAAGAGTGAGTTCAGGTGGTGGGTTTCCAGGGAGCCCCCACAGCTGAGAGGCTTTTTTCTCAACATTCTGTGACATTGTAGCACATGCAAGGCAGCCAGGTCCCAGCCTGGGGGAGGAGTTCACAGCTCCTAAAGTGAGGCCCTTGCAGAATCTCTTATCTGCCCTTTATCTCTGGCTCACCTCTTGCCTCTCACAGGAAATCAAAGCTGTTTACCGCATCTGCCCTGGATACCTCCTTATGGACCCTTGGAAAAAAGATTAGGGTAAATTTAGTAATAAAAATTGGTTAACTTCTCTGTGAAGTTCTATCCTGTGCAACCAGAAAGTAGGATACATCGAAACTAGAATATCTTTTTATCTGTTTGTGACATGTCTAGGCACTTTAAAGTTGCTTTATAATTTTCCCAGGCTTGTGGAACACTTATTTCTATTTTCTTTTTCTTTTTCCTTTCCTTTTCTTTTCTTTTCTTTTCTTTTCCTTTCTTTCTTTCTTTCTTTTCCTTTCTTTTGTTCTTTCTTTCATTTTTTCTTTCTTCTTTTTCTTTTTCTTTTTTTTTTTGTAGTACTGAGGGTTGCACCCAGGGCCTCACACTTGCATGCTTTGCAAGTGTTGTACCACTGAGCTGCACTTTCAGCCCATTTCTTTACTTTTTGAGACAGGGTCTCACTAAATTACACAGATTGCCTCTGGTCTCAAACTTGTAATGCTCCTGCCTCTGCCTCTCGAGCTGCTGAGTTTACAGGCGTGCCAGCTCTCTATTTTCTTTTTAAGAGTCATTATGCCAGTTCATTGGAAATATTTTCTAAAATACATAAACTATTTCCTGTACTTTGTGCAATTTGCAAAGTACTCATGTGGTATTAATAGTGTAAAACTAAAAATAAAAATAAAAAGCTCTTGGTGGCTTTTGTGATGTTTAAACTAATTCTTTATTTTAAGATAATTATGTGATATTTTGGAGTACTTTGATTTTTTGACCTAAACTTAACATTTTCATGCACTTTCATTTTTTTTTTATTCCAAATTCCCAAGCAGAGTAGTTCATTAAGATGTTAGTTTGAACTGAGGTGGATCACTTGTGTGGGTGTAGTCTCCCATTATCTATCCCATCCCTCAAAATTGCAATCAGTGCATCTGGGGCTGACACTTGGGTTGCTGGAAGTCCACTTTCTTGCCTGGTTGGTGAGAAGTGCTGTTTTTTTTTTGCCCCCCCAGTACTGTGGGTTGAACACAGGGCCTTGCACTTGCATACTTTGCAAGTGCTGGACCACTGAGCTGCACACTCAGGCCCCTCCTTTTTTTTGTTGTTTTGTTTTACTTTTTTGAGACAGGGTCTCGCTAAATTACGCAGACTACCTCTGGTCTTGAACTTGCAATCCTCCTGCCTCCGCCTCCCCAGCCGCTGGGATTACAGGCATGCACCACCGTTCCCAGCACAGAAGTGCTGTTTCTGTGTGTGTTATGTTTAGTCAAGGGAGCCCAGGAGTTGGGGACTTCAAAATCCTCCAGGCAACTGATTGCCCTGGAATAGGGTGGTTGGGGGAGCTTCCCCTTGGGCACTGGAATGCCCAAGGGACAGTTTTTCACACTTAGAAGACCCCTTGCAACACCCACTGAGATCTTGAGACTCACTGGCTACTTTCTGTAGTTTTTTCCTCAGGGACTCTGTGCTTTCCTGCACTGAGACCTTGGTTAAGAGCATCTTAGCCCACCAGGAAATGAGTGAAATAACATTTAAAACAGAATTTAGTTTGTCATAATTCATCAATCACGTGGAATCCCTGTCCTTTTCTATACTGATGTTATACAGATAGTTCCTTATTCACTGTGGTTGGATTCAATGGTGTTTTGACTTTGTTGTTGTTAGGTGAGGTCGAGTTGGTGTCCAACTTATAGCAACCCTATGTACAACAGGCGAAACACTATTTTCAGTGCTTCTTTGCTGTTCATAGAGTTTTCAATAGCAAATTGATTTTTGGGAGGGGCTTGCTGGGTCCATCTCCCAGTTTTGACTGTAGGATGGTGCAAAAGTGATGGGCAGTCAGTAGAACTTATAATGGGAAATTTGAATTTGGGTCTCTTCCCAGGCAAGTGATATGTGGTACAATCCCCTGATGTGATGCAGGGCAGTGGTGACAAGCCACACACTCAGCCAGCCCTGTGGCCAGTGGAGAAACAATTGAGATGCTGTAGTGTGCTGTGTCACCAGAATTTCTTGGATATAAGTACTGTATTCAATAAACTAATGAGACAACATGTTACTATAAAAATAGGCTTCATGTGAGTTGATTTTGCTGAACTGCAGGCTAATGTAAGTGTTCTGAGCACATTAAAGGTAGGCCAGGCTAGGCTAGAGTGTTCAGTTATCATTGTTGGGTGCCTTCGAGTCAGTATCCGACTTATAGCGACCCTACTTACAACAGGTGAAATGCTATTGTCAGTGCTTCTCTGCTCTTCATACGGTTTTCAATGGCAGATTGGTTTTTGGGAGTGGGTTGCTGGGTCGGTCTCCCAAGCCTATAGCACCTGGTATTCCCAGGTGGTCTCCCATCCAAGTACTAACCAGGCCCGACCCTGCTTAGCTTCCACCATCTAACGGGATCGGATGCCACAGGGCTACAGCTGCAGGCAGCATGTTCAGTAGGTTAGGCATATTTTTAATGAATTTCTTACTTAAAGTATTTTAATTTATGGTAGGTTTATTAGAAAGTGTACCCGTCATAAGTGAAGAAACATCTATACCCCAATGCACACAATTATTTAAAAAACTATCTAATAATAGTAGAATTGCACAATGTCAACTTCAGCATCCAAATGTGTTGACTGAGGAAGAAATAAAGAAGGCTGAGCTCTACTCAGTAAATTGCTCAGGGCATCTATTTACCTACAAATCTAGTAAAGAATTTTTTTCTTCTGTTATTGACCTTTGACTCTGTAATTGCTTAACTTGCTCAAGGACATGTCTTGCTGGCTCCAAATTCTGAGCATGCCCAGCATAAAGGAACCCCAAATCTCACCCACTCAAACTATAAGCTGCTCTTCAAGCTAGAACTTGAATTTGCAACGTTTCAAAGACAGTCAAAGTACCTGGGTGAATGTGTGCTCTTAAAACCATAATCCCTTTTTAGGGAGCTTGTTCTAAAATCAAAGAAAAATTTTAAACAAAACTTGGAGATTTCTATCACTGTTTGCAAGATAAAAAGAAGAAGTTAACTTAAGCTGAGCAGGTTATGCTCTTTCAAGTTTTATCCAAGAAATGTTTTATTTTTTAATGAAAACCAATGGGTGTGGGCAGAGGGTGGCTGGATTTCTGAGCTATTATTAAAGGAGAAAGGGATAAAGGCAGAAACAAGTCTAGGGAGCTGCCCTCACTGGATCTTTGATAAAAAGTTATGTTGAAAAAAAAGATATGAGACTTGGCATTCAAAGAAATAAACATTATAATATCCACAGATCTAAGATAAGAAATAGGCATTTCTTTCTTGGCTTAGGGCAAAGTTAAGTTGCAAAGGGAAACTGTAATGAAAATTGATTCTTTTGATCTTTTGTTCTCTTTTTGTCTTTCCTCTCATTCTCTTATTCTGTTTTTAATTCCTCTGCTTTCCTTTTTCTCTCCATTTCCAAAAAAAGGAGAAAAGACATGCAGTTGTGAAACTCATGTGCATTAACGGCTGATGTGGACTCGAGCCATTTACCAGCTTTGGTGTATAGCTGGTAGGATCTGCTTTGCTTTGGCAACTATGTTCAAGGGTATTTCCTGAAGCAGCAAAAGGAAGGATGACCTGTGGCCCAGGCTTGGGGCCACAGCTGTGCTGCTAATGCTGCCTGGGAGAAGCTATGGTCATGGAGCCCTGTGCTGCCTTTCGCTTGTCTGCTTAGCTCTCTGCAGTTCTATAAAAGTCTGCAGGGATTTCTTCCTGCACACCAGCCTCTTGTACCCTCACCCCTCCATCAAAACTGATTATAGAAAGCAAGTTTCTCACATGCCAGTTCTAGTTTATGACTGCTTAGAATTGAGCCTGTGATTTTATGTCTCCCTGTTTCTCCACAAGTAGAAAACTGTAGTGGAGACCAGAGCACTCTTCGCATTGTCTGAGGGATAGCACTTACCTTCTCCCTATCCCTTCTCAAAGGAAGTGGGGCGGCACAGCTAGGAGCTGTGACAATTGGGCGTGGGTCACCCCAGGACCTCGGGATGTTGGGTAAGTACTGTAAAGCCCTGTGTGGTCCACTTTACAAACTGGTACAATGAATGCTTCTTTCACAGGTTTGAGGGTTGTGAGGTGTACGGAGTATTAGGTTGACCATGCTGTAAGAGCCAGTGAACATTTGCTATGATCAGGAGGCTGAGCCTCATGACCTTGATTTTGACCTTAGATCACAAATCCCTTGAAGCCCAGGGAAAGAGCAGGAGATGCTGCTATGTTTCTAGCCTCTGTTGTTGTTGTTATTGTTGTGCCTTCAGGTCAGTATCCAACTCATAGCAACCCTATGTACAACAGGCGAAACACTATTGTCAGTGCTTCTCTGCTGTTCATGGGGTTTTCAGTGGCGGACTGATTTTTGGGAGGGGGTTACCAGGTCCATCTCCTAAGCCTACAGCACCTGGTGTTTTCAGGAGATCTCTCATCCAAGTACTAACCAGGCCCAACCCTACTTAGCTTCCAAGATCTGACGGAATTGGATGACAGAGGGCTATGGCTGCAGGTGTTCTAGCCTCTAGATATCAATATATTCTCTTCCTGTATACATTTCGCTATGTGCGTGCCTCATTGCCTTTAGTTCTCTGCTCACATGTCACCTTCAAAGCCCTATGTTGATGCTCTGTTTAAAATCCTAAGTCCTGTCCCTTTTTCCCCATTCCAGTTCTGCTGCTGCCCCATCTTGCTTTGTTTTCTTGATGACATTTGCCATTTTTTAAGGACACCAAATAACTATTCAAGAAAACAAAAATCCTTACAACTGGGTCAGTAAGCAACTACATCATAAATGGAGAAAAGATTGAGATTGTCCAAGATTTTGCTTTACTTGGTTCTACAATCAACAACCTCTTTAAAGTGTTGAAAAGTAAAGATGTCCCATTAAAGATGAAGGTGCACCTGACTCCTGCCAAGGTATTTTTAAAGTTACATCAGATGATTGTGAAAGCTGGACATTGAATAAGGGAGACAGGAGAAGAATTGATGCTTTTGAATTATGGTGCTGGAGAGAAATATTGAATATTCCAGGGACTGCCAAAAGAACCAACAGATCCATCCTGGAAGAAGTACAACCAGAGTGTTCCTTGGAAGCAAGGATGGCTAGACTGCATATTACATATGTATTTTGTACAAGTTGTCAGGAGGGACCAATCCTTGGAGAAGGACATTATGTTTTGGAGAGTGGTGGGTCAGTGAAGAAAAGGAAGACCCTCAATTAGATGGATTGACACAGTGACTGCAACAATGGGCTCAAACATAGAAAGGATTGTGTGCCTGATACAGTGCTGGGAGATGTTTCATTCTTTGTACACAGGGTCACTATGAGTCAGACCCAACCTGACAGTACCTAACAACAACAGAAACAACATATAACTACTGTCTCTTTGACATTAGAGTTGTGGTCTCCCTGGAAGCCAGGCATGTTTTTTTGCTTCTTGCTGTTGTTTGTTTCATTTTGTTTTGTTTTTAAACTGCTGAATCCTCAGTGCCCTAAAAGACTAGCTAGTACATGGCAAGAGCTGAATAAATGTTTGCCGACTAAGGGAAAGAAGGCATAAATATCTCTATGGCTCAGTCTACTTATGGAGTGAAGCTAACATGTGGGAAATCATGGCTATATTTTATCTACCGTAGATACAATTTGAGTTTTGGAAAAGATTCAAGTTTAAATCCTGGCTCCTCTACCAATCATGTGCCTCATCTATTTTGTCTGTGTACTGGAGGCAGCAATACCAGTGGTACTGGGCTCAATCAAGATAGTTGATGTCAGATCCAGGCCCAGTGGCTCATGCCTATAATCCCAATGACTCAGGGTTGGAGGCAGGAGGATCACAAGTTTGAGGCCAGAGGCAGCCTCAAACTTAATGAGACTCATTAAGACTCTGTCTCAAAATAAAAATAAAAAATTAAATTGGGGTGGGAGTGTACCCCAGTGGTAGAGCACTTGCAAAGTATGTGTGAGGCCCTGGGTTCAAACCCCAAGTATCACAAACAAAACAAAACAAAACAAAAACCAAACCAACCAAACAAACAAAAAACCAAAAACAAACAACAACAACAACAACAACAACAACAAACAGAGAGAAAGTTGATTTAAAGTCCTTAGTATAGAATAAGCATTCTTCATTCCTTTTACCCTCAAGAAGTCAATGCACATTAAATCAAAATGCCAAAAGCTTAGAAAAACTCTGGTACTAGGACAGTCTGCATGCAAGGTACTATGAGGATAGCTAAAAGCTGCCCCATGATCTGTTCCTTGGGGAACTAGATGAAATAAAAACTACAGTGCGCTGAGTGGTATACCATAGATGCCCATGCCCAAAGCCGTGGAGGTTATGAACACATTACCCGTATGTTATGGCACGAGGCACTTTGCAGCAGTGACAGAGGTATGGGCCTTCAATCAGGGAGATTGTCTGGGATCACCCAGGTGGCCTCAGTGTCACCACATGAGTCCTTGGAAGCAGAGAACTTTCTCTGGTAGCTGCAATGAGGAGGTGGAAGGGACAGCTGGAGACACTGGGAGTGTGACAGGACTAGATGTGTGGGGGGAGGGGTCAGGGTGGGGGTGAGCCAAGCGAGATTGACTGAGGGTAGTCTATGACTGTCTGCTGTCAGGACAGCAGGGGCCTCAGTCCTCAGACAGGAGGCATGGGTTTTGGCCAACACCTGCATGATCTTCTAAGCTGTTTCCTGCCCAGAGCCTCTAAAAAAGAAAGTAGCCTTGAGGACCCCTGGAGTTCAGCCTGGAGACCATAAGCAGGGAAACTAGGTGAAAGCCAGGCTTCTGATCTGTGGTGATGGTCAGATAACAAATTTAGGCTGCTCTCAGCTGGTATGTTTGGGAAAGTGGCAGGTCAATGAAAAAAAGGAAAACCCTTCAGTAGATGGATTAACACAATGTCTACAACAAAGGGCTTAAACATAAATAAGATAGTGTGCCTGGCACAGAATCGGGGAGTGTTTTGTTCTGCTGTACATAGGGTCACTATGAGTTGGACCTGACTGGATGGCACCTAACAACAACAAGCTGAAAAGTTTATGATGATTTGTTATGGCAGCAATAGCCTTTTAATATAAAAACCAATGTAATGCACTTTAAATAAATGAATTTTATGGTATGTGAATTATTCCTTAATAAAGTTGGTAAAGCCTGCAGCCATAGCACTGTGGAATCTGATCCCGTCAGATCTCAGAAGCTAAGCAGGGTTGGTCCTCATTAGTACTTGGATGGGAGACCACTGGGGAACACCAGGTGCTATAGGCTTGGGAGAAGGGCCTGGCAACCCAGTCCCAAAAATCAATCCAACATTGAAAATCCTATGACAAGCAGAGAAGCAGTAGCAATACTATTTCGCCTGTTGGATGTAGGGTTGCTATGAGTTGGACACTTGACTCGACGACACCTAACAACAACAAAGTTGGTAAAAAATAATAGTACAACTAAAATGTAAGATGTTTGTAAATTACAGTAGGCAGATTAGAACGCCATGAAGGTGAAGGTGAAAGGTTACACCCAAGAAAGGATTCTGAAGTTACTAAAATAGACTGCTGGGATTTAGCTCAGTTGGTACAGCGCTGCACTGCAGTGTCTGAGGTCCCGAGTTTGATTCCCAGCACCGCAAAAATGGGAGAAGGACCTGGCAATCCACTCCCAAGGCAATCCCAAAACAGTCAGCCATTGAAAACCCTGCGAGAGTCGCTATGAGTCGGACACCGACTCCACGGCACTTAACAACAACAACAAGATAGACTGAGGTGGACTATTTTAATTCCAGTATCTCTTTTGGAGTTTTTTGTATAAAGACATATACATTATGTTATAGATAGAGTGTGTGAACATTTATATATGGAGAAATACCCAGAGAGAAACACAGAATTCCTTTGGAATAGGATGAAAGCTCTGCCTTGATTTTATGAGTCAAGTTCTATTAAAAATTATTATTATTTATAGTTATTCACTTTTTTCCAGTAATAGGAGGCTTAACCTCCTGCATGCTAGGCAAGTGCTCTACCACTGAGCTGTATCCTCATCCCCTTTTTCAGTTTTATTTTGAGACAGGGTCTTGGTAAGTTATGCAGGTTGTCTGTGGCCTCCAAAGTGTGATCATCCTGTCTCAGCCTCCCAAGTTACTAGGATTATAGGTGCCCACCACCATGCCCAGCTTGAGTCAAGGTTTAGAAACCTAAGCTATGTTGCTGTTGTTGCTGTTGGGTGCTATCGAGTCAGTGTCCCACTCATATTGACCCTATGTACAACAGACGAAACACTATTGTTTTGCCTCTCTGCTATTCGTAGCTTTTTCAATGACTAATTGTTATTCGGGAGTGGATTGCCTGGTCCTTCTCCCAAGCCTACAGCACCTGGTGTTCCCAGGTGGTCTCCCATCCAAGTACTAACCAGGCCTGACCCTGATTAGGTTGCGAGATATGACAGGATCCCGTGCCACAGTGGTATTGCTGCAGGCACTTAAGGCTATAGGAGGGGGGAAAAAAACAACAGATGCAGTAAAGTGTGATCAATTTTAGATGATGCAAGGGAATCATTCCCCCAACATAAGAAATGCTTACCTAAGTATTCAGAGCTGGATTTGGAGGAGCCAGGACCCCCTTACCACAGTCAGAAGCAGGGTCTTCCTCCTGCTGTTTCCTAGGGCCTCCTCCCATGTGCTATTCTAAATTAAGATCCAGCCAAATACATGCTTAGATCTGAAAGTCCAGCTTGCTCAGGGATGAACAGAAAGATTTGACATCTATGGCAGTGACCAGACTGTTCTCCTATATTCTAACCTTCCAACTTTCAAGTGTCTTATTTCAGAAGAGTCTCAACACTCAATTTGACTTTTTATGTAATATTTTATTAAAGTCAAGAAGACATTTTTGTTTTGATAAGTCTGTACTGATTTTACTCCCGGAGAATGATTAAAAGACTGTCATGAAGTTTATTTTTTCAAGGCCCTTCTTTCCTTCCTTTCTTCCTTCTTTCCTTCCTTTATTCTTTCCTTCTTTCTTTCTTTCTTCCTTTCTTTGTTCTTTCATTCTTTCTCTTCTTTTCTTTTTCTTTCTTTCTTCTTTTTTCTCTTTCTCTGTCTTTATCTTTTTCTTCTTCCTCCTTAGTGTCTCTTCCTCTTTCTCTGTCTCTCTCTCTCTTTCTCTCTCTCTCTCTCATAATAGAAGGTTGAATCTAGAACCTCTCACATACTTTGCAAGTGCTCTGCCACTGAGCTGCTCCCCCAGCACAGTTTTTATTTTTTATTTTGAGACAGGGTCTAGCTAAGTGATACAGGTTGCCTCTGGCCTTGAACTTACAATCCTCCTACCTCTGTCTCCTGAGTCGCTGGGCCTTTCTTCTTCTTTTTAAGATATGGATTCTCACTTTGCTGCCCAGGCTCGCCCCAAACTCCTGGGCTAAAGCGAATCATACATTTTTTAATGACCTTAGTCCTGGACATTAAGATCATGTCTACCTCACTAAGCAATCATTTTTTTTTCAGACTCACCTGTAAGCACCTTTGTCATGTGCTTATTAAGCTGGATCACATGGAATTTTCTTTTTTTTTTTTTTTCAGTATTGGAGGTTGAACCCAGGGCCTTGCACTTGCATGCTTTGCAAGTGCTGGACCACTGAGCTGCACCCCCAGCCCATTTCCTTACTCTTTGAGACAGGGTCTCACTAAATTATGCAAAGTGCCTCTGGTCTCGAACTTGTGATCCTCCTGTCTCTGCCTCCTGAGTCACTGGGATTACAGGTATGTGT
The DNA here is from genome assembly GCA_007922755.1 of Pedetes capensis. Lineage (NCBI taxonomy): Eukaryota > Metazoa > Chordata > Mammalia > Rodentia > Pedetidae > Pedetes > Pedetes capensis. The sequence goes on from VMDO01007967.1 coordinate 24,094, forward strand.
GTGCGCCACTGCACTGGGCTCACATGGAATTTTCTACACAACTTTCCATGAACGTTTTTTCTACTCTTGACCTGAGTTAGCTCTGATTCCCCTATTCCTTCATACAAAAGCATTGCCTTAAATCTGATTGTATGAAATCCCTTTGTATTGAATTCAGTTTCAAATGATTCAGCTATCAGTTGTTTTTTGAAAAATTCTTCCAAATACCTATTTTCAAGAAAACAGAAATAGTTTTTATTGTAAGATCTGGTTTTTTTTTCAAGGGTGACCATAAAGAATAAAGTACCAAGGAAGAGTAGACAGCGTATCTGAAGATGTGCCCATATTGTCTTTGTCCTGCTGGTGATAGAATACATATGTGCTCCCCTGCTTAAATGTATTACTGCAAAGAACACAGGCTTTAGAGAAACATGGATACAGGTTAGAATTCTGAATATTAATGACTGAATATTCATTGGCAAGATAATGAGACCCCCAAGTCCAGCTTTCTTGATTTGTGCAGTTGAGGAGAGTCATGGGTGGCAAAAGCTTAAAATGCTTATTGCCTCTCTTAGTTGTTCCCATGCCTTTACCCTTAGAGCTCCATTATCATCCAGGCTTACATGAAAAAACACTCAAAATCATTGATCACCATGAAAATACAAATCAAGCTCCAATGATATATCACCTCACTCCTGTTGTTGTTGTTAGGTGCTATCAGGTGCAATTCATAGCAACCCTCATAGGGTTTTCAATGGTTGATTGTTTCAGGATTGCCTTGGGAATGGATTGCCACATCCTTCTCTTGCTTTTGTGGTAATGGGGATCAAACCTGGGTCCTTAGAGAGTGCAGAGCAGCGCTCTACCAACTGAGCTAAACCCCAGCCCTCTCACTCCTGTTAGGATGAGTACTATCAAGAAGACAAATGATAACAAGTGCTGGTGAGGATGTGGAGGAAAGGGAACCCTTCCTTACACACTGTTGTGGGAATGTAAACTAGTGCAGCTATTATGGAAAACAGCATGGAGTTTCCTCAGGCATTTAAAAGGAGAACTTCCATAGCAACTGAAATCATTATGCCAAGGAGATGTCTGCACCCCCATGTTAATTGCAGCTTTACTCTCATTAGTCAAGATATAGACTCAAGTGTCTATCACCCGATGAGTGGATAGGGAAAACATGTGGCGTGATTAAAAAATATGGTGAATGCTTAGATAAAAAAATTGTTACAGTAGAAGACTCTGCCATTCACCCCCTCACAATCCTTCCCCTGGCTTCCAACCCACTTATCCTATCATTCCTGCCACTTTCTGAAGCAGTTCTGGACGTCCTCTTTTGTGAGTGTTTTTATGTCCTGAATCAGTACAAAACATTTACTTTTCATGGTCATTTTGCATTTGGAGAAGAGCCAGAAGTCACATGGTGCCAGATCTGGTTAATAAGGTGAATAAGGGCACACTGTGATGTTTTTATTTGACAGAAATTGCCGTGCTTGAAGTGATGTGTGACTGGAGCAATGATGGAGGATGCAACTAAAGACACTCATGAGAGAAGACTTCCAGAACTGCTTCAGAGAGTGCAAAGGTGATGGGATAACTGTGTTGGAAGCCGGGGGTGGGGTGGATTCTGAGGGGGATTAATGGCAACATGTCTTTTACTGTAATAAATTTTATTATTTAAACATTCACCATATTTTTTGACCATGCCTTATGTACACAATGGAATGCTATTCATCCATAAAAATATGAAATCCTGTCATCTGTAACAACTTAGAGGACATTATGTTAAGTGAAATAAGCTAGAGTCAGAAGGACAAATACTGCATCATCTCACTCATATGTGGAATATTATAAAAGTTGATTTCACCAGGTAGAGAGCAGGATAGTGGTTACCAGAGACTGGTGAGGGTAGTAGGGAAGGGGAAATGGAGAGAAGTTAGTCAACAGGTAAAGTGATGCATAGTTAAGTGGGATAAGTTGTGACGCACTACTGCACAGTTGTTGTTGTTGTTAGGTGCCGTCGAGTCGGTGTCCGACTCACAGGGACCCTCATAGGGTTTTCAATGGCAGACAGTTTCGGGATTGCCTTGGGAGTGGATTGCCAGGCCCTTCTCCCAACGGGATGACTATAACATAGCACATATTTCAAAATAGCTATAAAGAAAGATTTTGAACATTTAATCACAAAGAAATGATAATTTTTGCAGTAATATATGTTAATTACCCTGATCTGATCATTACACAAGGTACACATCTGCCAAAATATCACATTGTACCCTACAAATTGGTACAACTATTATGTCAATTCAAAATAAAATAAAACCAATACTTACATTTAAATTGAATTGTGTATCATTATAGTCACTCTCTTTTCCTTTGCCTTTCATTCTTTGAGGAAGTTGGAATTTATTTAAAAATTTGCATACCTGAAAATTTACTTCTCATATACTCGCAGTTTTATAAGTTCTAACACATATCAAGATCTTTGTAACCGGAGTTAGAACTTTTTTCAACCATATTCCCCTATATTGACACTTTGTAGTCAAACTCTGTCCATTCCTGTCTCCATTGACCACCAATCTGTTCTTAGTTCTTACCGTTATGATTTTTGAGAATGTCATATAAATGGCCATCATACAGCAGGTAACCTTTTAAGACTAGCTTCTTTCACTCAGCATAATTTCCTTGGGATTCAGCCATGATTTTGAATATATCAATAGTTTTTAAATTTTCATTATCCCTTATACAGATAGCTCAGAGATCTTCCTTTCACCTGTGGAAGAACATTTGGGTTTGAGTTTGTATCATGTTTTCTGCACATGCCTTTCCCTTTTCCCCTCTAGGTCTTGGTTTACCATCATTCCAAGACCAGGAATGCACACTTCCCTGTTCTGAACTGTTCCAATCAGATCTGTTCCAATCAGAACTGACCACCCTTTCTTTCCTACTTCGCTGCTGACTCAATGACCTAAGTCAGTTTTAGACACACTGCTACACATAGCATTGTAAACTCCTTGATGCACAGACACATTTGAGCACCAGGACAGAGCACAGCAGGTTTCCTGGAAAAGTGAATGGACTAGAGAACCACTGTGGGCAGGATTGAGTCTATAGAAATTGTGAAGTAGAAACAATAGAGTCTTTGCTGCCTATCCTGTCTATGTGTGTCTCTTTCTTTGTTTTTCTCCAGTACTTTCTGGCCTGTCCTATGAGCTTTCCTTCTTCCTAATATGTCAGGCTTACAGACAGTTTGGTGAGTTCCAAATGGCCAATGACTTAAAAATGTTACCCAGGAGTATTTGAAATTCTAAAGAGACCAAATTCCTCGGGAATGAAAGCAGAATTTCATATATCATTGACAATGTAAGGGAGGATATGCGGAAAGGAAATGGACCTTTGAGCTTTGCTGAACCCACAATATAGAAGAGTTTGCTTACATTACATTCATTTTGGTCCAGTCTTGCATATGCATTATCTTTTATTTTATTTTTCCTTAAACTAAAATTTAAAATCATGGCAACATCTTATAGAGGCCCTGTTGTGGCAAATTATTGCCATTTTAGGAAAACATGGCACTATACCCCATGTGATCAAATTGCCAGACCTGACTAATTATTCTTATTGAATATGGGGCCAGGGATCACTGAGGCCAAGGCATCGTTGGTCAAGGTTTGGAGTGTTTTGGTACAAGGGCAGGAGAAGAACCAAAACTGTTTCACAGGTGAAGGTGAAGTTTTTAAAGTTTTCCTGTGCCTCCTGCTGAATCTGGATCTGTGTTCAGACTCCTTTGAGAGGGCCTAGGAAAACAGACAAAGTTTGTACACAGCACATCTTCAGCAGTTGTGTTGTTGTTGTTAGGTGCCATGGAGTAGGTATCCAACTCATAGTGACCCTACCTACAACAGGCAAAACACTACTGTAAGTGCTTTTCTGCTATTCATGGGGTTTTCAATGGTGGATTGATTTTTGGGGGTGGGTTGCTGGGTCCTTCTCCCAAGCCTACAGCACCTGGTATTCTCGGGTGGTTTTCCATCCAACTAATAACCAAGTCCAACCCTGCTTAGCTTCTGAGGGCTGATGGGATCTGCTCCTGACATCACAGTGGTATGGCTGCAGGATCTTCACGAGGAGCATGTCTTAAATCTTCTACGCTGTTTTAGAAATGTATTGATATTACAAAATAGTCTTCCTGGGTCAGCAGCTTAACAGTGGCAGATAAACTGTATTTAGCTATTGACCTACAAATGCACTCATCCAGTCATCCGCTCACATTTTCCTACATTCGGGTATATGCTGCCTTGTTCCAAAAGAAAATGAAGCAGATACACCAGGGCAGCTCAATGCATTTTACAGAGTGAAGGAGTGTGAGACATCAGTCTTAAGAAGATGGGGCTCTTATACCATGACACTAATTCTGATCTGGAACCTTTGGTTGTGATTCCAGATAACTAACCAGACTCTGTTGTTGTTGTTGTTAGGTGCCATCCAGTCGGTATCCGACTCATAGCTACCCTCATAGGGTTTTCAACCAAACTCTATTCTGCTTAATATTTATGCACAAAAGGTATGGGAGTATCTAAGCCTTCCCTGTTCTGCTGCATTTTCCCCCACCCCCTCAAGCACACACATCCCTTCTCCGATTGTGCAAATGTCTTTGTTTTTTCCAGGTGCTTTGTGGTTATTACCCAAGGGTGTGTATCCCATTCCTCTAGGGGAAGTCCTGACCCTGCTGTTCTTTGTTTTCTGTTTTTCTTTTGGCACCACAGAGCTCAGAGGTGTTGGAGTTTGTGAAGAAATCCACCAGCGTTTCCTCAAGTTTTAAAAACATGCCAGGCACTGAGCTGGAACGATCATGCTCACTACCAACCCTGGAGGAAAACACAGCCCTTCTGTTTCTACAGATGAGGAGACAGATGTTCAGATAAGGCAATTCTCATTGCCAGTAAGTTGCCAATGTGTATATTACCTGGATTCACAACAGCCAACACTTCACTAGAATTGCTTAGAATGCATGGGGGCAGAGAGCCTTAGAGTTTAAAATGGAAATTGATCATGGATGGCTCCGTATTGCTTATCTGAGATGCACAAAATATGGTATTTACTGCTTTGCCTTTTCTTTTATACTCATATAACTGTACTTAAGGGCCTCTATACATGGACTTGTAATATAGTTACCCAACTTTTTTTTTAAATAAAGGTCCAGACATTCCAATTACTCACTTTTTTTCTTCTTTCTTTCTTTCTTTCTTTCTTTCTTTCTTTCTTTCTTTTTTTTTTCAGTGCCAGGTATTAACCTCAGGGCATTGTACATGCTAAGCAAGTGCTGTACCACACTGAACTATCTCCCCAGGCCTTGGTGTTTTAAAAAAGGGTCTCCCTTTGTAGCTCAGGCTGTCCTCAAACTTGCTATCCTCCTGTTTCAGCCTCCCGAGTTCTGAGATTACAGGCATGAACTGCCACACCCTGCATCACAATTCTGGAAACACAGGAATCCCTACTACACTGTATCCCTTTTCTGAGGTATCCACTTAGGAGAGGAACCTGTGGATAATGGGAAGAAGAGTGCCCATGTGTGTGAGAACCTGGATGAAGAGGGAGACCAGGCACAGGGGGCTGCTGTCCACTTGTGGTGAGGCTAAGACCTTCTGCCCTGTGTAGTGATGCCTTGGAGTGGGGGTGAAATTTGTCATCATGTGGCCTAGGCAGACTCAAGTTTCCCTTTTATAACACTGGCGATAATTTAATAGAATACTTTAGTAATGTGAACAAGACCGAAAGGAAGATGTTCAAGTTACCTAGGGAAGAAAGTTTCAAGGGTATCCACTCCTCTCCTCTTGCTATGAATGTGCATTTTTTCTCCATGAAACAGAAATAAGAAAATGCTAGAATAGAAAATGCTGATGGATTTTAGAAATGAGGCTACGCACAATCACTTTTTGTAAAAGAAGAGAAGACAGGGCAGGATACGTAACACATGTGTACATTTCAAGACACTTTGATGTTTAGCAATTTTGAGCTTTTTGTTTTGTTTTGAAATTGAAGTGCACACTGATAGGTTATGGAGGAGAGCAGAAGATCAGAATCCATTTCATAACATAAGCACTTGGGCTCAGGGTTTCTCTCCCATTCTCTTTGGCCTGAGTTCTAGAGCAAAAGGGTTGAGAGGGTCCTTTGAGGTCTAATGGAGCGAGGTGAAGAGTGGGAACAATGGGCCACTCCAGTGCTAATTTCCTCTTTGTTCCTCTTCGCCTCTCTGTTTCCCAAGCCCACAGGGGCTCAGAGCCTTAGCTCCTGGACTCAGCTCACCCTGGGTTGTAGGAGTGTGACCTCCCTACACAAGTCTAGCCCTGCCATGGTGGTCCTCACATGGCCACAGCAAATCAACAGCTCACTCACACTTTCTTTCTCTCGTCCATGGATCCACCCTATTTTCCACCTCCTAAGTCCATTCCTCTGGGTCTTCCTTGTGCGAGGTTCAGGTCTTTATGTCACTCTGTCCTTATTTCAGCTCCCAAGTCATCTGGAGAATTTCTCTGCTTAATCCATATGGCATCCTAGGTCCAGTGTGGGCCCTGGTTTATTTTAGTAGCCAACTAATCCAATTCTTCTTTGAGCGACACATATACATAAAGGGCTTTATTAAGTTCTCTTTTATTTGGTAAAAACATGTAGGGGAGAATCTGTACAGATGGGCCTTCAGGTGGTCTGACAAGCATTTCATGTATATTTTGGTGTAGCCCCCAGCCCACCTTTTCAAAATTTCCCAGAAGTGCCACACACAGAGCTATTCCACTCAGAGAAAGTGGCTGGCCCACCCTCCTACTATTCAGCTGTTCTATGTCTCAGATCCTGGGAATCTGAGGAGAAATTTGAGTCTGTCCTTGTCCTTGAGAAGCCCACAGCCAGAGAATAGAAAGACACTCTTCTGTTATAGTCTTTGCAAAATTGGAAGCAAAGTGGTTGTGGACAATACTTCTGACTTCAAGCAGCCCAGGAAGTTGTTGAGTGGTTTTATGAGCCAAATGTCACAGTGCCCTGGGCACTAATAAATGGCCCACTGGCTGAGGGGCTGCCCCCAATCAGGAAGATGTTCTTCCTGCAGGACGTGGGGTTCATTCCATTTTCTGTGAGAGCAGGGAGTCACCCATGTGAGGGCAGAGGGGTCATCCTTAAAGATTTTACTACCTACAGAACTCCAAGAATGTTATCATTATTAGAACTCAAAGAACATTATCATTATTTTTGTTGCTATCGAGTCTCATGTGAACTACACTAGACACTCTAAGGAAAAACTACAACCCAGCAGTTTTCTAATATATAGTCATAACTTCCCCATATTTTATATAGCAGGATAATGACATATCTTGGTTTCTAACTCACAGAGGGTGATTTTTTTATTTTCCTAAGTCTCCAGCCTAAGGAAGCCTTGTTGATGTTAGTGTGCAGCAGCTCATCATTCACAGTCCCACGAACACTGGCTATATGAAGCAGGGTCTTCCCCTGGCTAACTTCCATTCAGATGTGCTGCAGGTCATACTGGAGCAAAAGGTCTTTACAGGGATCTAGGGAGATCAGAGGACAGAATGTCTGACTTTTCCCTGGAAAGTTCTGGAAAGGCTTAAGCAGGCAAAGAACATAGGAGGAGCTGGTGCCTTCTGGGGAAAAGGGAACTAATCAGAGGTTAACATGTGGGGGTAGAGTCAGGCAGAACTGGATTCCAGTGTGACTCTGTCACTTACTGTGTGACCTTTGTTAGGTTATAAGGGTCCCAGAGCTTCAGCCTTGTCCTCCCCCAACAGACAACTACACTTATTTCTCAGGTTGTATGTTCAGATTGTTGTCAGATGCTGTGGAGTCATGTCCAATTCAGTGACCCTCATAGGGTTTTCAATGGTTGATTGTTTTGGGATTGTTTCGGGGTTGATTGGTTGATTGTTTCAGAATGTGGACTGCCATATCCTTCCCCCAGTTTTGCCATGCTAGGGATAGAACCCCAGTCCTCAGAAAGTGCAAAGCAGTGCTCTACCAACTGAGCTAAACTCCTGCCCAATAGATCTATCCTACAAGTGGTGCAACCAGAGTGCTCCTTGGAAGCAAGGATAGCTAGACTGTCTTACATATTTTGGACATGTAGTCAGGAAGGACCAATCCCTGGAGAAGGACATTATGTTGGGGAGAGTGGGGGCGGGGATCAATGAAAAAAAAGGAAGACTCTTAAGTAGATGGATTGACACAGTGTCTGTAACAATAGGCTTAAATATTCTGTGTGCCTGGCACAGATTTGAGTAGTGTTTCTATTTGTTGTACATAGGGTCATTATGAGTCAGACCTGACTCAATGGCACCTAACAACAATGTTAAGATTAAACAAGATGATGGATCTACAAAACTGGTGGCCCATACTGAGGGCTGGCCACAGAATCTACCACTCCCAGAAGGGCAAGACCAGCCAGCCCAGGGGCTGGGGACATGAGGTCAGAATGGCTGGGGGTGCCAGGAATATCTTGAGCAGCAGCTGAGATGTGTACAGTCACCACCACTGTGTGGATGATTCAGATGCTGCTGTGAGGGATTTGCTTAGTGAGGGAGTCCAGTGGGGAGGGAGAATAGCAAATCTTCCCAGGCACAAATTGGGAAGCCCAGAACTACAGAACATCATGTAATTTAGGGGATTTAATTTGCATATAAACAAATGATCTGCTCAGTGGACTGTAATTGTGTATATATTTTAAACCAGCCCAGTAGGACTACCACTTGGCAGGATGTTATCAAGAGTTAGTCTGGAATATTCCTTCTGTGTTTAAAACTGTAAAAGTCACTTTCTTTTAAAACACTCGATAATTTGGATTTTGTGTTAATTTCCCTCAATTAGGTCTAATTAGTGTCTCTTCACTGTGCCATGTATAATGTTTACTTAGCCTGGCAAGGTGATAAATGGCTTTGGTTTACTATTTTGTCTCAAGGCTATTTGTAAAGGAAAGAACAAGTACCCTTTTAATGAATTAAGGTCCTTTAATAAGGGTAACAATCTAAGCAAGCCATTAAACAGAGATCAGTCAGCACAGACATAATCGACTGTTGTTTTTGTTTTTAATGGGTATAGGTTGGTTTATAGTTTGTGATTTTAATATGAAAACACCATCTATTCTGTGTGCATGTAATATAATATGTCAATCATGCTTTTTTACCTGTAATTTAGTGGTTATCTATAGCAGTATCACAGAAGTCAGGATGGGGCTTGTGCAGAAATGGATTAAATACATTCTGTCTCTAAGTCATCACAGTCTAATGGAAACACAAGGACACTGCATGGATCTCATGACAAGTTGATCCTGTGTTGTGTTGAGGCAAAATGCTAAAGGAATATGGGGAGTATGTTGTTGAGTTTGGAGGCCAGGGATAGGGGAGGTGTGAGGTGGTTGCTAGGGCATGGGAAGGCTTCCTGGGAGGTCAGATTTGAGTAATTCCTGAAGGATTGGTATTTTGGCTCTTGCTTTTCTACTTTTTTGTTACCTGGATTTTGCTGTAGCCATCTTTCTGAAAATAAGTAGCCATAGGAACATGGTAGAAAATTTGGAAAATATAGCAAAAAAGAAGCAGGACAAATGACATGGAGGCATATACAGTCATCTCTTGGTAACTCTAAGGGATCGGTTCCAGCCTCCCACCCTCATGCCAGGATGTAGGGACACTCAAGAGTCTCATATAAAATGGCATGATATTGACAAAGTTAGGGATTTTCAAGTAGGATCTGGAAAATAGTCCTCGAAAAAAGGGAACCACTGAGCCAAGATGATCACCAGGCAACGGATTAGGTCACCTGTGTTTCAGGGAGGCCACATATATTTCACTTCCTTAAGTCCCATTCTTCTAACCTGGCCAGCAGTCACCTAGCTAATCAATCTCTAGGTAAAAACAAAAGAAACAACTGCCCTTTAATTCTATTGGGCCATCATGAATGTACCTGCTAGCAGAAGACCAAACAATTAAAGCATCTCAAAAAGTCTAGCCAGGAAGGAGACCATAAAAACCCTAGACAACAACCCCACCTCTGCTACCCAGTGGAGATCTACTCCATTCTACCAAGAGTTTGTCTGTTCTTTTGATAAATATCCTTTGCACTCACTTGCCTCTGCTACCTGTACATTTATTCTTGGGTCTGTGGACTCAGGTTCCTGGTGTTCAGAACCTGAGAAAAACTCTGTTCATGGTATTTGCACATAACCTGTGCACATTCTCTCACACACTTTAAATTGTCTCTAGGTGACTTATAACACTAAATATAGTGAAAATGGCATGTAGTTGGGTATTGTACTGTGTTATTTAGGGAATGACAAGTAAAAGTCCGTATCTGTTCAGCACAGAGACACCCATGGTGGGCCTAGCTACCCAAAACACAGATGAGACACAAGACAAAGTAGGGCTTGAATGAGCATTGGGGAAGACTGAGCACCTGTGGCATGAAGAGAGGTCCCAGCAAGTGTGCCTACTTCATTCATCTGGCCTCAGTGGAGTGCTCAGGACACAGCAAATTCAAGTTTTGCTATTTGGAACTTTCTGGAAATGTCATTTTTGAATAGTTTCAATGCAAGATTGTTGAGTTCACAGGGGCAGAACCTGTGCATACCCAGAACAAAGCATGCTCTTTTCCTAGTCGTTCACAGCTGTGAGTGTGAGTAAAAGGTTCACACAATGTACTATGAGAGCATTGCTATTCTGCAGCTGGTACACTTTTTTTGTTCCTGATTTTACCTGATACAAATATCATTACAATGAGTAATATTATAGATAAAATGTCCATATGCATTTGGTTATTTCTTAATAAGAATTTGAAAATGAGTGACTTTCTAATCAAAGGACAGGAGAGCATTTAACTAATTAGTTAATTAATTAATTAATTTTTGTGGTACTGGGGGTTGAACCTGGGCTTTCCGCTTGCATGCTTTGCAAGTGCTGTATCACTGAGCTGCACCCTCAGCTCATTTTTTAAATTTTTTGAGACAGGGTCTCGCTAAATTACACAGACTGCCTCTGATTTCAAATTTGAGATCCTCCTACTTCCGCCTCCTGAGTCGCTGGGATTACAGGCATGCACCACCACACCTGGCTCATGGACTGCCAAAAGAACCAACAAATCTGTCCTAGAGGAAGTGCAACCAGAGTGCTCCTTGGAAGCAAGGATGGCCAGACTGCGTCTTACATATTTTGGACATGTATTCAGGAGAGACCAATCCCTGGTGAAAGACATCATGTTTGGGAGAGTGGCACGTCAACAAGAAAAAAGGAAAACCCTCCACCAGATGGATTGACACAGTGTCTGCAACAATGGGTTTAAACATAAATAAGATCGTGTGCCTAGCACAGAATCGGGAAGTGTTTCAGTCTGCTGTACATAAGGTTGCTCTAAGTCAGACTCGACTCGATGGCACCTAAAAACAACAACAATATACTTTCCAGAGGTATTATAGTCACTTAGATCCTTGAAGTGCTGGATGTCACATCCTTTTTGAAAGATACTGTGAAAGCCAGTGTTTGAAGTCATAAGAAACCATCAGCTTTGCCTGATTGCAAATAAGGAGAGGAAGAACAGACTGACTACTCCATGATTGGAAGGGATGAGGGAACCATGGTGCAAGGGTTCTCCAGGGTGAAGCTCGAGTTGGCAGTTGTTGTTGTTAGGTGCCATGGAGATGAGTCTGACTCATAGCGACTATATGTACAACAGAACAAAACGCTCCTGGATACTGTGCCATGCCAGGCACTATATCAGTGCTTCTTTGTTGTCCACAGGATTTTCAATGGTTGATTGTTTTGGGAGTGGGCTGTGGGTCCTTCTCCTAACCCTACAGCACCCAGTATTCCCAGGGGGTCTCGCATCCAAGAACTGACCCAGCCTGATCTTGCTTAGTTTTTGAGATCAGATAGGATCTGACACGAGGGTAGTATGGCTATAGACTGAATTGGGAGTAGGATAAGGAAAAAGACTTCTCTGGAAGCTGTATTCGCAAGGTAGCACAGAGTTTTCACACTGTATGTAACACTGTATGTACACTGTATGTGACAGATCAATGGACATTATAATGTTTTCAATATTCAGGCTTTCCATGAGATTTTTATCTATTCATTATTTTTGTGTGCCATAGCTTGGGATGACAGTCGTACAGGTTTTGAGTGGAGTTGAAAGCACTCTGAGCCCCTATGATGCTGCCACTGTTGTAAACAACAGTGACAGATCATCTGTAGGAGACGTGGGGAGTGCCTTCAGAAGGAAACAGGCAGGGCAAGGTGTACATAATTAAGATCAAGTAAGTTATCCCAAGTTGGAAGTACAGAAGGGAGGACTGGATGCTCTGGTTATGATACTGGAGGGTCTGGCTTACTTTGGGAAGCTATCTTTCAGCAAATACTGCTCATGTGAATGCAGAAGAAGAACAAAAGGCAACAGAGTCCTGGTCTGCATGGCGGGTAATATGTGCCAAGGGTAAAGGGCCAGAGGCACTCTGATCTGAAAACTGTCAGGGAAGGACAGAAACAAGCTTGAGAGCAGTTGAGTGTAAGAAAAGGAAGGCAGGAAGATAGGACTATCAGAGACACCTACCTATCTAGAAGTAAAATTACCATTGCATGAGTAATTGGGTGCCTTTCTTTTCCTTTCTGTTCCTTATTGCAAGACACACACAAGAACAAACCATTAACCTCAGTTTTATGTGGGGTTCTGGGAAGATCTGGGATAAGGACATGTTTGTTGTGCTCAGGAATAGGTGGAATACCTTCTCTATCTCTGTACAGTAATCTCACATCCCGGTAGCTCAAAATTCCACAATCAAAGAAGTCTAGTGAAATGGTAAAGCAAGAGAGCCCAAAGTATGGAAACAAAAGCAAAAAGCCAAGTACAACACACTTAGTTATGGTAGCTGCCTGCAGCCATACCACTGTGGCATCCAATCCCATCTGATCTCAGAAGCTAAGCATGGTCGGGCCTGATTAGTACTTGGATGGGAGATTGCCTGGGAACACTGGGTGTTGAGGGCTTGGGAGAAGGACTTGGAAACCCACTCCCAAAAAACAATCAGCCATTGAAAACCCTATGAATACCAGAGAAGCACTGACAATAGTGTTTCACTTGTTGCACGTGGACTTACTATGAGTCAGATACTGACTCAATGGCACCTAAAAACAACAAGAAGACGTTATGGTAGCTATTGATAAAAGATACTTTATGTTGCAAATACTGATTTGGACTGAAATTCTGTTTATACTCATTATTGAAAACTTCTCTGCTGCTTAAAATCTTGTAGTAGAGATCCTCGTGAAATCTAAGTGTAGAATTTAGAGCCTTCTCAGATTAAGCAGATGACAGAGATTGGGAATGTGAAGTTGGAAAGTATGGGTTCAGGGATGTTCTATTTTTTTTTTAAAGAATAAACTATTTGGTGAACTTACTTTTTCAGCAGTACTTGAGAGTTGAGCCCATGGCCTTATACATTCTTTGCAAGAGCTCTACCACTAGGCTGCATCCCCAACCCCTTGTTTTGTTTTTTATTTTGTGAAAAGTTCTTGCTAAGTTGCATGAGCTGCTTCTGGCCTCAAACTTTCGATCCTCTTGCCTCAGCCTCCCTAAGTCACTGGGATTACAGAAGTACATCACCATGACCTGTCAGGGATTCTTCGTTTTTTTTTTGGAAAATATGTATAGCAAGTGTGTGTGTGTGTGTGTGTGTGTGTGTGTGTGTGTATACGTGTATATAAAAGAAAACTCTTGTCATTCTCTCGATTTTTAGATTTCTGTAAAGCTATTCATTCATAAAGGAGAAAATGGCATTTTTTTGTTCACCTTTCTCCACATCTTTTTAGTTGCTATGGAGAAATTGTGGCAAAATATTTCATAAACAGAAAGGAATAATTTAGCTAAATGAACTCCAAGATCAAGCAAAGAGCATTCAGGAGTGCTGCAGCAAATGGTCTAATTGCTCATTATGAAGGATGTTTAAGGTGTAAAGAAGCATGGTGACAAAATAACCCCAAAGTCTTAAATATAGACCTATATGTGACTTATTGTGCATCACAACTGAAAATTTTTTTCTGGAGTCAAAATGCCACTTGCAAAATATCATTTAAAAAATTGGGAAAGAGATGAAAGAGAGAGTATTAAACATGAGTAATGTATCATGCACATTAAAGTGTATGAGTGTTAAACATATTTATATAGCAATTACTTAGGTTGGATTACTGCTTAATCAATCCTTTGTGGCTAGAGGAAAGGCAATGAAAAAGGTAAATTGCTTAATGATATTTAATGAGATATGCTTATGAATTACCTAAACTTCATTTCATAACTTTCAAGATAATTGTTGCCTGTAATCTTTATCTTATTTTAGAAGAATTTTCCTATTGCTGGTCAACCTATTTAAATGATCCAGCATTACTTCTTTGAATCCAGAGCCTTCATGGCAGTGGAATGAATTATTACATGGAGAAAGGCATTCTAATCATTTTCAGATAAATTAGTGAATAATTTGAGTTTGAAATGCCAGCAGACTCATGATGGCTTTGTGTTACTTACTCCTGATGGCTGAGGTTTGCAATTGATGAGTTCAAATGTGTCACCCTTTGAGAAGCTCTGATGTAGGTTTTTTTGTTTTGTTTTGTTTTGTTTTTTATCATTGGAGTTTATCTCATTGGAGCTGGCGGGGTTAATAAGGACAAGAAGCTGAGGATAGCACATCCTAAAGGTGGACCAATGAATAGCAGCTTCTCCTGTACTTCAAAACAGAAATGTTTGCCATGTTACATATTTAAATGGTGAATAATGGTGATTTTGTAGTTTTGCTATGGACTTGTGTCATGGATGGACTGATATCTCTAAAGCTGCAAACAGTTATTAAGACTTACACTTGTTCAACAGAACTGTGAATAAGGTAATATTTTTATCATATATAGATGATTTTCATGTCTATAGCTGTACCACCCTGGTGCCCCATCCCAACTGATCTCAGAAGCTAAACAGGATCAGCTTGGTTAGTCCTTGGATAGGAGACTGCCTGGGGATACAGGCTTGAGAGAAGGATCTGGCAGCCCACTCTCAAACAATCAGCCATCAAAAACCCTACGAATGTCAGAGAAACACTGACATAATGCTGGGGATGGCACAGTGTCACGGAGTATTTCATCCTGTTGTACATTGTTGTTATTGTTATGTCCAACTCATAGGGATTCTATGTATAACAGACAAAACATGATTGCTAGTGCTTCTCTGCTATTCATAGGGTTTTCAATGGCAGATTGTTTTGGGGGAGTGCATTGCCAGGTCCTTCCCCCAAGCCTGCAGCACCTGGTGCTCCCAGGTGGTCTCCCATCCAAGTACTGACCAGGTTTGACCCTGCTTTGCTTCTGAGACCTGACAGGATCAGATGCCACAGTGGTATGGCTACAGGCCTGCATAGGGTCACTATGAGTCAGACCTGACATGATGGACAAGATGATTTGCAGTGTGGTTTATTAACTTTTTAGAGATCTCTACTTGACCTTTATATTTAAACTTTCTGAAACTAAATTTTACAAATCTTTGCTTTTTTTTCCACTACAGTACCTTATTGAGTAATACCAGGATAGTTTTGTATGCATTCAGCCACTTTACTTTCAGAAACTACTATCTTTTCTGTCTCATTAATCTAATCATAAACTTTTGATGACACTACATCAGCAGTAATGCAAAAAGGAAGATGGGTTGTGCTTCTGGAAGTTTTAGAGTAGAGTGTTTTTGACCAAATTTCCAGATGAAAGGATTTGAATTGTTGGTTCAAAATACATGAAGCTTCACTTTGAAGATTTTATATACACAAGTGCATACTAATCAGATTCAGGGAAACCAGTGAACAATTTGAGAGGGCTACCAAAAACATATACAGCAAAGGAAGAGAGGAAAGTACAGCATTAAGCCCCATGTTTGCCCATCTTTTCAATGGATGGGCAGTGGCTGGTGGCCAAAAGATTTAGCTGTGCTTTTGCCATACAAAGTAAGCTGACATAGATTAAAGTTTGGGGCCCATAAAGGAGGAATAAACCCAGTAAATACCAAGATTACTGGAGCAATAAAAAGTGAAAATAAAATATAAAAGCTTATGGGATACAGTTAAAGCACAGATTACAAGATAATTTATAGTTCTAAGTGTATATATTAAAAAGAAAGGCAGAGAATAATGATCTAAATACCATTCAAAAAGAAGTAGAAGGAAAACAGATTAAATTGAATACATATAAATGGAAACAATAAAGGTAAATAGAAATTAATAAAATAAAATAAACCAATAATTAAGAGTAGCAACAAACATAAAACTTAGTCCTTCATAGAAACTAATCAAATTGATAAATACCTGGCAAAACAGATTGAGAATTTACAAAATAAAATAAAATAAAATAAAAGCACATAAGAATGAAAAAATGGAATAGCACTACTATACTGAATTTTAGATTTTGTAGGCAGTTATTACATGTAAGATTATGCCAATGCATTTGAAAATTAGGTGGCACAAGAATCTAGATTGCCCTATACCTATTAGAAAAGATCAATTCATAACAGAAAAGCTTCCCATGAAGAAACAGTCATATAAATGTTACAGAAAAAAAAACCCCTCCATTATTTCACAAACACTTCCGTAGAATAGAGATATTTTAAATAGCTCCCAGCTTATTTTATAAGAACAACAAAACTTAAACATCAACATCTAATAAGAACATTCAATGAAAAGAACACCACAGGCCTATTTCTCGCTCTGTAATATCTATGCAAAAATCCTAAAAACAGTAGCAAACAAAACCCAGCATAATGCAAAAGACATCATATCATGCATGATCAAGTTGTGTTTATCCTAGCAGTGCAGGTTTGATTTACTATTCAAAATTTAATCAATGTAATTCACCTTTTCAATAGACTATAAGAGACAAAATAAGTGGGTATTTTAATAATGTAGATCACCATTCAAATTTAAAAACTCAAACTCTTAGCAAACTAAAAATAAAAGATAACTTTCTTGATTTTGTGATGACTATCTGAACAAAATTTACATCAGACATCATAAACAATTGTGAAATTTTGAAAGCTTTCCTTCTGAATTCAGAAATATGATAAAGATGCCTTATACCTCTATGTCCACTTAACATCCTAAAGTGGGTAGTAGATAATATGATATGGTAAGAAAAAGTAACATGGTAAAGGTTAGAAACAAAGAAATAAAGTATCATTATTTTCTCATGATAAGACTATTCACAATCCAAAATAAGGTACTTGATGCATTCACAGAATTAATAAATTAACTTTGCAAGAATTTGGTGTAATTGCCCACTGTGCTGAAAGCAATTTAATTTTTATGTAAGAATCAGAAAATCAGATTTACTGGAAGATAGTTTTATAAACATTCCAAAACAACTTTAAAACTGTGTTGAACTTCTGTGCAGCAAATTATAACTCATTTTATTTTAAAAAATATTAAAGAACACCTAAATATATGGTGCCATACACCATGTTCATGAATTGGATGAGTCAATATTAAAGAGACAATAACCACCACTATGTTGATCCATAAATTAGATGCAATTACACTAAAAATCCCCAAATGATTTATTTTATGAAAATCATATGCTCATTTTGAAATTTGTATTGAAATACAAATGGCCAAGATAGCATGGTAATCTTAAAGAAGTTACCAGATATGATTTATTAAAAAAACCTCAGTAACTTTTCAACATGCTTTTGTCTCAAGGATAGATACAGAAACCAAAAGAAAGAAACAACTTGAAACAGACCCTGTAGGAAGGAAATTGATTTATTGCAAAGGAAGTACGGTACTGCAATGGGTAATAAAGGTTTTTTCAATGAAATGATGCTGACTCAATTGATTATCCACATAGAAGAAAACAAATATTGACTGCTACCTTTCACCATACACAAAAATCTATTTCAAATAGACCATAGATCTAAAGATAAATGGTAAAGCAAGATAACTTCTAGGAGATCACATAGAGAAATAGCATCATAATTTTGATGCAGGGAAAATTTGTTAAGTAAGAAAAAAAATACTACATATAAAGCATAATTTGGGCTACATTATCTTTAAGAGCTTAAATCCTTCAAAGTAGCTGATTAAAAATGAAATTGCTATCTCAGTTTGGGAGACAGTGTGTGCAATATACATGTATGTTGTTGTCAAGTGCCATTGAGTCAGTATCCGACTCATAGAGACCCTATGTACAACAGGAGAAACACTATTTTCAGTGCTTCTCTGCTATCATATATATATGTATGTATATATGTATATATACATATATACATACATATATATATATATATATATACATACATACATACGTACATATATATATATAGCAATGACCTTATATGCAAAATCATAACAAATCCTATTGATAAAGAAAGACAACATGGTATCTGGTTTGGATCTGAAATGTCCTCCAAAAGCTCTTGTACTGAAGGCCTGGATCCCAGTACAGCAGAGATCAGAGGTGGGGCCTTTGGGAGGTGATTGGATCCTGAGGGCTCTGACCTCATCGATGGACTAATACAGTGATGGAGTCATAGCTCATTGGGTCTGGGGAGGGGCTGTTATGAATGAGAGCTCTCTCTCTCCTTCCTAACCACTGTGAAGTGAGCAGCTTTATCACCTGCCATGACGTTCTGCCTCACACAGGGGCAGAAACAGAGGAGCCAAGTGGCCATGGGCTGTATCCATGACACAAAATAAACATTTCCTCCTTTTAAGCTGAGTTTTTTTTTTTTTCAGGTATTTTGTCACAGTGAGGGAAAGCTGACTAATATACAGATAGAAAAGTAGGATTTTCATGGAGTGGTATATCTAATTTGCCCAAAGACATATGCAAAAGTGCTGGGACACATTGCTTTCAGGGACCCTGGAAGACATGTGGTTCAAAAGTCTGCATATTCAAGGCTGCCGGTCTTCCCTCAAGGCTAGATTGTAATCTTCTCAGAAAGCAAAATGGAACCACGCTCACATCTCTGTCCCAGGAACCCATCCACAGGGCTATTCACAACACAGCAGTTGACTATCCTCAGCAAATGAACCAGCAAGAGGGATCCACAGAAATGCCACTGTCCTTTGGTAGGAAATTATATGAGACTGTGCCTGCAGGAGGTGGAGATCACCAGGACTATCTTAGACACTGCTGGCCATCTAGCATTATTCAGAACAGTCAAAACTTAGAAATAACCCTGCAGGATAAATATATTGTGCTATTGCCATGCAGCAGGGTATTATGTCATGTGAACAAACTATTACTTTCTGAGGTTACACAGGTGACTCTCACAAGCAGGACATTGAACAAAAGAAGCCAGAGATAAACAAATCACGCTGTATTATCCTCTAAATAATGGGCAAAAGTGGGCATGACTAACCTCTGGCACTTATCTTTTGGAAGGGGGGGAGTAGATTGCTCACTGGGTGAAGGTGTGTGAGGAGGTAGATCTGGGCGCTGATTGTGTTCTATTTCTCAACCAGGGTGATGTTTCAAAGTGTGTGCCCACTTAGTGCTAATTCACTGAGCTGCATTGACTGGTCTCTCTCTCTCTCTCTCTCTCTCTCTCTCTCTCTCTCTCTTTCTCCTTCTCCTACACACATACAGATAGACAACACTTCAATAAAGTATTAATTTCAAAACCAATTGTATAATACTACAGAAGGGATTCATTCTTTGAGGTCTAGGACTCCACTGCATCTGATGATGTCTTTATTTCACCAATAGCTGGGCTGAATTGGAACCTGGGGACTGAATCAGCACTGCATCTGCAGTGCCTTATCTCTTGCCTTATTATTCCTTTGCCACCACTGTCATCAGAAAAGTTCTAAATACTTAAAACATTGTGATGAAAAGCTACCTTGAGATTGAATTTTTAAAAATAAAGTGCTACAGATCTAATTTTTATGCAATGACTTTTCTAAAGGAAAACCAGAAGAGCCAAGAGTACAAGGACTTATGTCCCTGGTGAGAACTGTGAGTGGGAAGGGAAGGGGGAAGACTCCTAAGCAGGGACAGATTTAAGATTCCATTGCCAGGACTGGGAAGCCCCAGATGCACGTGGAGTCCTCAGTAGCCAGAGATTCAGAAAGAATGGAGTGAGCAGAGAGACGCAGAGGCAGCTAGCAGATCAGGAACAGTTGAAAATAAACAAGTAAAGCAGAGAGGAGAAGGAGAAGCCCAGAACTTAGGCTGTAGATTGACCACGTCATATTGTTGGGGAAAAAATTCCAATTCTGAGGATGTTAAAGGCATTGCGCTCACCTCAGGTGGAGAAAGTCCTTGGTTTTCTAGGAATTCAGGATCTGGAAGAAGAAGCCAGGAGCCTTACTGATGACAAGGGATGTGAATGAATGAGCGAGGCTGGTGCCTGTTTTCAGGGTCATGGCCAAATCAAGAGCAGCTCTGTGTGCACTGAAGCTGCACATTGCAGGGCAGTGTCTGGTTAACTGGCTAATGGGAAAGGTTAAGGCTTGCATTACTCAGCTTCACATCACTACAACCAAACACCTGTTACAGCTGACTTTATAGAGAGAAATGTTTTATGTACCCACCCCTTGGCTACATTGCCTTATGGCACCCGTGACTGTGGCAGCCAGCCAGGGATATATCTCAGACCAGGAGAAGAGGGAGGGAGAGAGAAATGGAGAGGAGCCAAACTCAGGCTTTATAGCAGCCTTCCCAGGAGAAGTACCTCCCACCACACCCTACCTCCCAAAGGTTCTACCACCTCCCCATAGCGCCACCAAGCAGGCCAAATCGTTAGTGCATTGGCCTTTGGGGTCATTCAACATCCAGACCGCAGCGTGGCCACACTCCATTTTTAATAATCTCGGGGATGTGTGGAAGAGCACCACAGAAAGTTACTCAAGCTGAAATATGGCCCTTGTCGGGGAGGCTTCTTCATGGGGGGCTTCTCCTATGGCAATATATTCCACAACTGCATTGGGCGGGATAACCACAAACACCACGAAATTCTTCAACCCAAACTCTGACAACCGCAACCTGGAAGCACAGGTCAGCTTCCTGCCAGTTGGATTTCTGCAGAAGCCATTGCCCATTGATGGAGGCCACATGTCCTCCATCAGCTTGCTGGCATTTCCTGTCTGTGCAACTACTCTGTCATCCAAGGAGATTTATTCAAGTACCAGGGTGGTAATCTTCTTGAATTGGTACAAATATTGAATTAAAAGAATCAATCAAATGTATTTGCTGAGAAACTTGAGTTAGAACAAGCAATTGATAGGGCTTTCAAGGTCTCTAAGGTATTAAACATTCCATATACATATTTCATAAGGAAGAAATATTACTCAAGCTTAGCGTATATTTGGTGAGAAGAGAACATTTTCCTAACACACTTTCCCAAAGCTCCTTTGTTAGTGGCTGTACAATAATAGGCTTAGCCATGTGCAGACTAAGAATAAAGTGGTTATACTAAAACCAGCCACAATGGCCAAGCTGCCTTTCAGCTTAGGGCACTGCAGGCTATAGTTTGATTCTATATTAGATTATTATAATAGGTACCATCAAACTCTATTTTGTACATGTCTTTAAATAAATTAATTTCTACCAGGAAGCCTTATAGAATGATGAGATTAGAATCCCCTGGCAGGCTCCTGTCTTTACAGACTTGTCCAAGGTAGTGACGCTTGTTTTATTTATTTTCTTTCATGCTACAACAAGAAAAGTCACTGATAATGGTGAGTGCTTCAGTGCACCCATGTACAGAGAAGGTGACTTAACTATGTCCACAAAACATATGCACCCATGCTCTTCTCTATTCTCATCTCCGTGTTAGGCAGTCAAAGCCCTCAGAAGGAAGCCTCTTTGTGCTTACCACAAACCTGGTAGTTCAGCTCCCCTTCTCCTAGAGAACCATTCTGTCTTTGAGCCTTTGAGGCTGGATATACATGATAGCTCCATCCCATCAAGTTGGAGTTGGGGACCAATGATTCCTTTTAAGCCATTTGTTTGAGCTTGATTATTACACCTCATAGGGAGTAAATCTCTTTTGTGGAAATCTGAATTTGCCTTCAGCTATACATTGGGTGCCTGGTATCCAGCCCACATTGCCAAGTCCCGCTGGAGCTTATGACAAAGGCAATGCGAGACTCACAGAAACAGTTTGTGGCTGGAAGAGTGGCTGGAAGAGTGGAGAATCTCAGCAGAGAAGTCACTTGAGGTTTCTGTCCAGGTAGATGCAAATTGTGGCCTGGTCTCTTTCTGAGCAGGCAAGTCACAGTGGGTGGGTTTTGGAAATATATTAAAGAAGGGAGTCTAAACAGAAACTGGCAACTGATTGTGTTGGGGGAGGGATGGAGATGAATGAAAGATACTCCCAGAGTTTTTGTCTTGGCTAAGTGGCGTCAGAGAACATAGAAGAGAAGGTGTTGCAGAAGAGGAAGGAAATGAGGATAGTCTTGGACAGATTGAATTATGGGCATGGAGCTGTTGAGTGGGGCTCTTAGAAGGATACTTACCAATATGGCTTCCAAACCCCAAACTCCAAGGCTCAAATGCCAATTCCCCCATCCACTAATCTGTGTGGCCATGGAAGAGTAAGCTAGCCACCCCAGGCCTCAATATCCTTATGTGTGAAATGGGAACTATAAAAATATCCACTTCTGACGTCTTGGCCAAAAGTAAGTGCCTTGGAAGTATTATCAGGCATGAGATGGATCAAATCAAGCTTAAGAGGGACTCAGAGATGGAGAGCTGTGAGTCAATTTTGTGCATCTTGAAGTTGACAGAGGCTGTGGAAAGACAGGAAGTCAGCTGAGAGACCTGCAGGGTCAGACAGGGAGAAGGTGGCCAGTCTACCTTTGTTGTTGTTGTTAGGTGCCCTCAAGTCGGTATCCGAATCATAGCGACCCTCTGTACAACAGGGGAAACACTATTGTCAGTGCTTCTCTGCTGTTCATAGGATTTTCAATGGCAGATTGATTTTTGGGAGGGGGTTGCCAGGTCCTTCTCCCAAGCCTACAGCTTCTGGTGTTCCCAGGCAGTCTCCCATCCAGGTACTAACCAGGCCCGACCCTGCTTAGCTTCCGAGATCTGCTGGGATCGAATGCCACAGGGCTATGGCTGCAGGTCAGTCTACCTAGGTGATACTAATACTTAGGGATTTTGCAGTACTGAGTGGTTGGACCCAAGGCCTTGCACATGCCAGACAAGTGCTCTACCACTGAGTGGCACCCCAGCCACTAATTTATTTTTTATTTTGAGACCAGGTCTTGCTAAGTTACAAGGGCTGCCTCTGGCCTCAAACTGTCAATCCTCCTGCCTCTGCCTCCAGAGTTACTGGGATTACCAGCATGTACCACTACGCCTGGTTATTTAGGGATTTTTGAAAGGTGCAGAAAAGTTGTAGCCACCATCCTTCAGGTGTGCTTCTTATGAGTCTCCCTGGACTTAACACAAAGCACTAGACCACTTAAACCCATGAAGCAGTTGGTGTCCAGGATCCCAGTATGTCCCTGGCCCTGTGGACAACTCCCCCACACACCTGGAAAATTGCCAGAGGTATCCAGCTTTGTGAATTTCTGTGACAGTAAACGGCACTACTAATGTGCGGGACACAGAAGAGTCTTATAAACAAAGAAGGTGCTCTTTCCCCAAGGGCTCTGTGACCTTGGAGGGTGGCATTAGGGGTTGGGGATGCTGCTCTTTGGCGAGGTGGCCTGTGCCCTCAGGGCTAGGCAGGGCTGTCAGGTAAAAAGTGAAAAAGACTCTGTGAGACACTGCTTCAGTATTGACATGGCACCAAACCATCTGGACCATCAGGAAAACAAGAATGTCCTCTGCGTGTTCTAGTAGAATCAAGAGGACAGCATGCAAGAGAGCTAAGTGGATATGCTGCACAGAATTAAACTTGAGGCTTCTTTCCTTCTTCTCTGTCTTGAGAAGCCCAAGTCCATGTTTTGGATCTTTCTCTCTCTTTCCTCCCTACTTCTCTCTCTCTCTCTCTCTCTCTCCCTCTCTCAGCACCCACATTTATTCTAAGGAGTATATTTAAATAAACTCTGTAACTTTGTTTCACTCTCAAAAAAAAAAAAGAATTAAACTTGATCCTATGTTTAAAAAAACTCTTCAGGTGCACACATCATGGAATATTACTCAGCCTTTAAAAGGAAAGGAATTCTGATTCATGCTACAACATGGATGAACCAGGAGGACATCTTGCTGAGAGAAATAAGCCAGATACAAAGGGACAAATATTGCATGATTTTGCTTACATGAGGGACCTATAAAAGTCAAATTATAGAGACAGAGAGTAGAATGGTGGTTGCCAGGGGCTAGGGGAGTGGAGATGGAGGAGGTACTATTTAATAAGTACAGACTTTCAGTTTGTAGTGACAGAAAACTCTGAATTTGGATGGTTGGGACAGTGGCACAGAATGTGACTCTACTTAAGAATCACTAAGATGGGGAATTGTATGCTATGTATATCTTGTCACAATTAAATTTAAGAAGCTGTCTTTGTTCATTTCCTAAGGGTGTGTGAGTTACCCCACAACTAGTGGTAGGAGATCCAGAGTTGACTCTATTGAATCAAGCACCATTTGCATTTTTGGAGACCCTTTTTAAGTTGCTGTCTTCTGTCTTCTGCGTCTCTCTCTCCATCTGAGAGGGAGTGCTATTTTTAACCATTTTTCCTTTTCTTTTTCTTTTCTTAATACAGAATCTCACTATGTTGCTCACGCCAGCACAGATTTCCTGGGCTCCAGTGATCCTCCTGCCTCAGCCTCCTGAGCAGCCTGGACCGCAGGTGTCTGCTGCTGTGCTCATCTGAGCAGCAGCTTACTCTTGGCACTCACAGTCTATACTGGGGCCCCACTAAGCATTTTCCAGCCTGATGTTCTCAAGATATTTAAGTATTTGGTCATTGCTACTGAAATGCTCTTCATTATCATTGTTGTTGCTGTTGTCAGGTGCCATTGAGTCAGGTTGAACTCCTAGCGACCCTGTGTACAACAGAACAAAACACTCCTCGATATTGTGCCATGTCAGTACTTCTCTGCTATTAATAGGGCTTTCAATGGTTGTTTGTTTCAGGATTGGGCTGCCAGATCCTTCTCCAATTTTGGGGGTGCTGGGGATTGAACCCAGGGCCTCAGAGAGTGCAGAGCAGCACTCTACCATCTGAGCTAAATCCCAGCCCTTTACTCTCTAGCCTGTTAAAAAAGCACCTCATTGCTTTAAGCCTGAAGATAGGAACATGTAACCATTTGTCATGCTACAATCCTAAACTAAAAGCCCATTTTAGATTCTGCAGAAATAAGGTGAATACATTTGGACCATTTAACATTATGCACAGAAAGTATTTTCTGAGAGCACTCTCACTTTATTTCTGATTCTTTGTTTTGGCTCTTGATCTTTTTTTTTTTTTCTTTATCCATTTTTTCTTGCCGGAGAGAGCCAGGCTATTGAATACCATCATCATCATCATCCCTGGCAAACTTGCTGTTTTGATGGAGGCAGATGAACAACACTGGTTCATGCATCTCTCTGTGTGGGACTGGCTTAGGTTGGGGTAGTGTAGACAGCTGCTGACAGGAAGTGTTGGGTAGGCCTTGGGTAAGTTTTGGCAGCCTCTGAGAGGAGTTTTGGAGAACTCTTTGGGGAGTTCCCATTCTTGGTCCTGAATTCCCAAATTCTCAGTACTCTGTAGCTGACTGCACAGTGTTGGCACCTCCTGTGCCTCTCCTGTGGATGTTGATGATGACTGTGCTGCTCATAGAGAATGGGATCAGTTGATGAGATAAGGTGAGAACACAAAGTAAGTGCTTGAGAAACAGTTATTCTAGTTCCTTTCTTGTTGATCATGTCATCACATACACATCTTATTTTATGAAGTAAATTTATTAGGACACTGGAGGAGAAATACTAAATTCAAAAGAGGTGATGAAATACAAATAGCCACTTTAATTCTGTA
The DNA here is from genome assembly GCA_007922755.1 of Pedetes capensis. Classification (NCBI taxonomy): domain Eukaryota; kingdom Metazoa; phylum Chordata; class Mammalia; order Rodentia; family Pedetidae; genus Pedetes; species Pedetes capensis. Next base: position 50,050 of record VMDO01007967.1, read on the forward strand.
GAGACATACTTAATGACAATATTTTAAAAGCCCAATATACACCACACCCAGTAAAATGAGCACCATTGGGTTTATAGTATAAAACAAGCTCAAGCTTTGTTCTGCAACTTCCCACCAAGTCCTTATCCTCATTTCTCTTTCCATATTCCTGTCCCCTCCCCATTGTAGGGTGGCTTTCTCTTTCTTCTTCTCCTCCTTTCCCTTTTCTTCTTTTTCTCACTCTTTCATTTCTATTAATAGAAAGACATGGAGGGAAAGGAGTGGGAGGGATCAAAGAGATGGGAAAAATATTTAAGGAAGATCAGCATCTCAACCCCTGTGAACCTCTAGAAAAATATCAGTCTAGTTGAGATGAGAACAAAGAAGAAGGACATTTGCTGAGGGCCAGAAGGATTGCAACTGGGAGCCCAGACCTCAGCAGCCTTTGGTCTACATTCTGATGTTATACAAAGCCGAGGCCAGATCTAAAGCTTAAACCACCAAAGTGGGCGGGATTATGCCAGTTATTTGTCAGTCTTTGGGACTGGTGCTGACAAAGAAAGGGTCAGTGGCCTTGTTAGTTCAGGACTGGAAAACTATTAACAGTCTCTGGGTAGTTCCTCAGAGAGGGAGTGGGAAGTTCAATTCAGCAATTTTGCAGAAAACAGGGAAAGAACTGTCCAAAGAGTGGTGATCGGGTCCAAGAGGTCAGCTCACATGTCTTGTGCCTGCACTGGCAGCAAAGCCGAAAGTTTGGATGTAAGCCAGTCCCATCCAGTCTAACCCCTTGACTCCATTTTCCATGCTCTGGACCCAAGTTATTCCATTCTGAATATATTTCTTGATGCATATCAAGTAGGAAGAAGAAATGAAGTGAGATAGAGACTGTGAAGAGAAAAGAGAGCAGGAATCCATCCTGAGGACAGGGCAATGTTGGGAGAAGGGTCCACAGGAAGGCTGTTGAAGACACAAGGTTTTGAAGTGGAAGAACTTCCTCTCCAGAAAATATGATAATCAGAAACATCCAGAAGAGGATAATGGCTACAAAAGACAGCAGCTCCTTCTGGCCCACTCGCCCACTGCCACAGGCTGGACCAGCTGCTGGGCTCAGTCCCCAGTTCGGTACAGAATTTTGCGATTTTCCACCACTTGTCCTTTGAAATCTAGGTTTCTCCCACAGCTGCCATCTGGCATTCTCCCTGCAGTAGTCTCTCTAAATGAGTCCTAGGCTATGAGAGACAAATGCTTCTCCCCAAAGAGCTAGTTGTTCTCTCTTCCCTTAGAAAAGCAACTGAAAAGCAGAAGTGGGTGTGGGAGTATGTCACAAGAAACTGGGCTGCTGCAGGACAATCCAGATCTGCACAAAGGACAAAGTGTTCCTCTAAATCCTCAGATCTTCTTACATATTCTAAATGCAATTGAACACATACACACACACAAACACACACACACACACACACACACACACACACACACACATATATGGGCTGGGATTTAGCTCAGCTGGTAGAATGCTGCTCTATATGCTCTCTGAGAACCTGGATTTGATCCTCAGCACTGCAAAAATGGGAGGAGGACTTGGCAGTCTACTCCCCAAGCAATCCCCAAACAATCAGTCATTGAAAACCCTATGAGGGTTGCTATGAGTCAGATCCAACTGGATGGCACCTAACAACAACAGACACACACGCGTTGTTGTTGTTGTTACATATAGGGAGTGATGAGAGAAGCGGGGGTAGAGGAGAGAATTTCCTACATGTCCCACACTATGGAAGGTGTCACTTAAATGACAATGAAATTTGAAGCATGGTCCCACCCTGGGGAATTTTACCATGGAAATAGGTATGCACATAGTTAACTAATAAACCCTTAGTGATCAAAGGAGGGGAAGATTCTTTACCCTGCTTGCTAATTTACACATCAGCATGTTCTTCTTTTTGTGACCTTCCTTTTTGGAAGATTTTCTGGAATCCACTTGGTGAGCTCAATAATGTCTCTGAGCTGTTTATTTTTTCAATTTGTAAAATTTAATCCTAATTTGCCCACCTTGAAAGAATATATCTAGAAAGTCACATCCTGGATTCTCTGTTGCATGCCATTCTAGCATTCCTGTGGGGACAGGCAATGCACATTTATTTCTGACTAGAGAGGGTTTATGGAGGAGATGCTGCACACCTTGAAAACTGACTTTAGGAAGAGGAAGGAGTGAGATGAAGAAGTAAGGATGTCTGGGGGAGATGTAGAGGGCTGAACAAAATTCACAGATAGACCCCAAGGGACATTGCTTGGAGTGGTGGGATAAGCTTGTCCATTCACATTGCCTTTAATGAGAACTTTCCCAATATTTGCACATTTTCCTATTCTAGTCTGCAGTTCTCTTGCCAGAGAGGTATTTAGAGCAGTCTATTTCCAGAATCCTGTTTGGAGACACAAGGCTGGCAGCTGGCACGATAATGAACCCATTTCAATAGAATAAATCCCATTACTATTAATATTAAGAAGCCACAGCATGATTCATGAAGCTCTTTTCAAAATTCAAAAAGTACTTGATCAAAAGGTGGGGGAGGAGAAAGAATAAATAGAAACCACATCAGGAGCTGATTGTTGTGGGCTTCCTTTAAGTTAGAGCTGCTGCTGCTCCAGCTGACTGATGTTGGGGTGCAGTGCATTGATTTATTTTACTAAATAAAACTTTGCATTTGAGCTGATGGAGAAGAATTCAAAGACCTTAAATGTCCAGGGAATTGATTGACTTTTGCAGGTCACACAGCTGCCCTAAGGTTTATAATTCTCTGTTCAGGGTTTTCTATATGCTTCCAGCGTATGGATTTCCTTTTGACATCTCCCTCTCTGTTTCTTGCTTTCACCTTTTTTCCTGCCTCTTTTTCTTGAAAAATATGTACCCTTGTTTTCTCTTGTTAAAAGGAAAGATTTTTAGGTAAGAACTTGGCTAACAAGGTAAGATTCAATATTGATTTAAAATTAAAGTTTACATCATTGCAGAGTGGTCTCCTTGGATGAAACCCATAAAACAGAAATTTGTAATTAGAAGGGACAGGACAGCACCTGTCTTAGGAAGAAACAGTGCCAGGATGGACATTTACGGATAACTCTGTTATTTTACTTCCAGGTAAATGGTATGTCCAGCAATAAGAACTAAATTGTCTATTCCACCTGTTGTGCTCTTAGTTTTTCCATCACTTCTTTGACTGTATTCCTTGTGAGATGTTTCTATTTTTTATTCACATGTATTAGTATGTACAGTATGATGAGTTTCATTATGAGATTATCATACAGTTGTAGCATGTATTTTTCACTTGTTCTCTCTCTCTTTATTCCTCTCGTGTTGCTCCTGGACACTATTATCCTCCTGGCTATAGATACTTTCCCTTGTGTTTTCCAATCCTATATACATAAATTTATATTTTTCATTTTTAGATAAATCTAGCTTCTGCATATGAGTGAGAATATGTGGTATTTTTCATTCTGGATCTAGATTATTTCACTTAAAATAGCAATCTTTAGATCCATCCAATTTCCTGCAAATGACAATTTCATTCATTTTTAAAATCCATTCATCATTTGAGCTGATTCCATATCTTTGCAATTGTGAATCATGCTGCCATGACCATGGAGGTAAAGTTGTCTCTGTGGTATGATGTCTTGGATTCCTTTTGGTATATGCCCAAGAGTGGTATGACAGGGTCCTATGGGAGTTCTATTTTTAGTTTTATGAGGAAGCTCTATACTGATTTCTATAATGGCTGTACCAGTTTATAGTCCTACCAGCAATGTATAAGGGCTCATTTTCCCCACATGCTCACCAGGATTTATTTGTTCTGTTGATGACAGCCATTCTAACTGTGGTGAGATGAAATCTCATTGCAGTTTTGATTTGCATTTCCCTAATGACTACGGATGTTGAACATTTTTTTCATATGTTTATTGTCCATTTGTATTTCTTCTTTTGAAAACCATGTGTTCAGTTCAACTGCCCATTTACTGATTAGATTATATCTTTCTTTGGTATTTAGTTTTTATATTCTTTATGTATCCTAGATATTAATCCCCTGTCAGATGTATAGTTAGCAAACATTTTTTTCCCATTCTATGAGTTCTCCCTTTACTGAATGTCTCCTTTGCCATGTAAAAACTTTTTAATTTCATATAGTTCCACTTGTCAATTCTTGCTACTATTTCTTCAGCTATTGGAGGTCTTTTAAGAAAGTATATGCCTGTGCCTATTTATTGAAGAGTTTTCCCTACATTTTCTTCCAGTAGTTGCAAAGTTTCCAGTTTTATACTAAGATCTTTGATCCATTTTGAATTGATTTTTGTACAGAGTGAGAGCTAGAGATCTACTTTCATTTTTCTACATTTGGATATCCAGTTTTCCCAGCACCATTTGTTGAAGAGGTTATCTTTTTTCCAATGAATGTTTTTGGCTCCATTGTGAAAAAAAATCAGGTAACTGTAGCTGTGTGGATTTATTTCTGAGTCATCTATTCTATTCCACTGATCTTCATGTCTATTTTTGTACTATTATAAAGCTGTTTTTCTTTTTCTTTCTTTCTTTTTTTTTTTTACTATGGCTCTGTAATATAATTTGAAGTCAGATATTGTGATGCCTCCTGTATTACCTTTTCTGTTCAGGATTACTTTGGCTATTTGGGATCTTTTGTGTTTCTATGTGAATTTTAAGATTGTTTTTCTCTATTCCTGTGAAATATGTCATTGGAATTTTGATGGAAATTGTGCTGAATCTGTAGATTGTTTTTGGTGGAATAGTCATTTTCACAATATTAATTCTGCCAATCCATGAGCAAGGGAGGTCTTTCTATCTTGTAGTGTCTTCTTCAATTTCTTTCTTTAGTGTTTTGAAGTTTTCATTGTATAAGTCTTTTGGTTCCCTGGTTACATTTATTCTTAGATTTTTTATGCTATTGTGAATGGGATTGTTGTTTTGATTTATTTCCCATCCTGTTCATTGTTGGTATACAGATGTGTTGCTGCTTTTTGAATATTGATTTTGTATCCTGCTACTTTGCTAAAAGTGCTTATCAAATCTCAGCGTTTTCTGGTGGAGTTTTAGTCTTTTAGGTATAGGATTGTGTCCTCTGAAAATAGGAATAATTTGACTTCTTTGGACCCTATTTGTATGCCTTTTATTTCTTTCACCCTATTGCTGTGGATAGAACTTCAATCACTATATTGAAGTACACCCTTCAAAGCACCATCATTAAACTTAAAGGATTCTATAGGAACTAGGAGGTTGCAGTAACAGGTTGTATAGACACCACTCACATCAACACAAAACAGAGGATCAAAGTCACATTGATGTCTCCTTCTGATCTATTCATCAACCTCAACCATCTTTAAATTTAATGCTGAATCTTGTTCTCAGAAAAGTCAAGCAGTCTTCCTCCTTTTTCAATGAACTTTTCTTCTTCTACCAGATTTGTACTCTTTTAAGAGATGAATGCTATTGTGTTAATTACCTCTGGCTGCACAGAAATTACCTTGTGACTTAGTGGCTTAAACAACAAATATTATCTTCACAGATTCTGGGGATCAGGCACCGGTGCATCTTAGCTCAAAGTCCCTCACAAAGGTGGGGCTGAGGTGTCTGCAGGATCTCCAGTATCTCAAGACTCACCTTGGGATGATTAGTGTCCAACTCACTCTTGTGGTGTTTGGCAGGCATTGCTTGATGCGATCTGTTGTCTAGAGCTTCACCTCTTTGACATGTGGACTGTCTGTTGGGTAGTTCTCAACATGGTGGCTGGCTTCCCTCACAGTGAAGGAGAGGCCAGGAAAGGCCACCCCAGATGGAAGTAATGGTCTTTTTGTGAGTTAATCTCTGAAGTCAACTTTCTTTAATTTTAATGTATTCTGTTTGTTAGAAATTAGGTGTCAGGTTCAGCCCACTCTCAGGCAGGGGGATCACAGAAGGGTGAGGATCATCAGGGGATATCTTAGAAGGAATGGCCATGCCTATTGGGAGGTTTGCAAAACTCTGTTTTGCTTCCAGGAAGGTGCTCTCTGAGAGCAAGGACTAACCTTGTGGCACCTTGCTGTTGTTGAGTTTTCTTTTAGTTAGTCTTTTCTGGGTACCAACAGACAGTCCTTCCATGTCTCCTCCACAGGGTAGAAGACAAAGTTACAGTATTCTGAGGCCAGCACTACCAATGGAATTTTTCTTTTGGCCATCTGTTTGATGCTCTCTCTCTCTCTCTCTCTCTCTCTCATTTTCTTCCTTCTCTCCTTCTTCCTTCTGTCCCTTTCTCTCTCTCTCAGTCCCCTTCCTTGGTTGAATACTTATAGCTATCTGTTCATGTCCTTGGATTGCACGTGACTCATTACAACTACACTTGACATCACTGTGGCTTTCTGTATGAGGTGCCATTGCTATTTGTGACTTTCTTCCTGGGCCCTCTAACATTCTCTGAGGTTACATCCTTGTCTGGAGTGGGAACAAAGCATTTCAGTTTATGCCTGGTTCGGTCACATTCAGAGAGGTGCAGACACTCAAAACAGACCCCATGGACCTCTTAGCAATGATTGTTAGAAGATTTTGTCTCCTATTACTAACCTGCTGCACCTGGGAAGATCCTCTGCTTTTCCTCCTGCAGGACAGTCCATTTCATTCCCATTCTTACTCCGGGTCCACTCCATCCCCTCACAGCAGATCCCTTTACTAACCAACCTGAATTCTGCTCCTACTCACTATATTTGCAAATTCATCTATATAGGTTTTTCCTTCCCTTTCGGCTCTTCTCAATTTTGATCACAAAAGGATCAAGGAGGTATTTTGACAGAAGTAGAATTCACTATACAGAAGAAGGAAATTCAGAGGTCAATAGGGACACAAAACAGAGTGGGGAAGGGGGACCTTGGGGGACCACACACATATTGATACAGTTCTTCTTGCTCTGCTTTCACATTCTTCCAGAACTGATATCTGGAGAATCAGCCTCAGGGAGGTGACCAGCCATATCTGGATTCTCTTCCCTTTCATTAAGGGGTGTCATTGATCCAGTCAGCATTGGCTGCAAATTCTGGGTGACAATGTACATAAGGTGGCCATTGAGGTAGCGGGGCCTGGGGTGAGGCAAATCCTCTTAGGACTAAGTGTAGCCAGGAAAGGGGAAGACTAAGTCAAGCCAATACATTCCTAATAAGTGCACAATGAATCAGTTAGTATGCTTCCAAAATCCAAAAAGGCACCAACTTGATAGGAACACCTAAAATATGTGACCATCTACAAGGGTCAGTTATCAGCAAGACAGTGCGTACATGCAGGTGACATAGTGATCAGATGCCGAGTTTTAGAAAGGGTTTCTTATGGAAAAGGCTTACCAATCTTTACCAATATAGGACTAGAAGAAGCAACCTCTTGCAAGCTTTCATACATATTTGACAACAATATCCAAAACAAAAACTACTCAGATTCTCTTTAAAACAATAATTATATTTAATGGATACTTAGTTTAGACAAACAATTTAATATGTATTAATTCATTTATTTACTACAATAACTCCATGAGGTGATATAATTCATATAGTTGTTTTGCTCATGAAAAAAATTGAAGGCCTTAAAAGTTTTGTTACGGTACAATAAATAAATGGGGAAGCCAAACTATAATAAAACATGTCTGTCTTCAAAATATACTCATGCCCACAACATAGCATTAACTTTAAAGCATAGATATTGTCAGAACATCAAAATGATTGCATCTTAAGAGACTTTAATCCAGCCAAGAAAATGTATGTCTCTGAAATAAAATTAATTCTCACCCTTTCAAACTGAATAACTTCTTAATACTTTTTTTCCTAGCAAATTCTCTGTGGTTATAAGTGGTTGGAGGACCAAGCAGAGAAGGGAATGGGCATGTAGCCTGGGGTCTGCAATGTCCTCCATGTGCAACTTGGAGCCATTATTTATCTTTCTGCCTTCCCTACATAATGAGAGTAGATATATCTTGGATGGTGTGTGTCTTCCAAAAAATGTGTGGCAAACACCAGGAAAAGAGTACCACTTAATAAAGGGTGGATACTGATTTTATTACTACTAAGAAAACTCTCTGAATAGCAGAGAAGCACTGACATAGTGCTGGGCATGACATAGTGTTGAGGAGTGTTTCATTCTTTTGTACATAGGATATCTATGAGTCAGACCCAACTCAATGGCACCTAACAACAACAAGAAGAAGTATTTTCCATGCTGTGTCTAAACAGGAGACATGTAGAAGAGGCCTGCTGAAGTGCATAAGGTTTCGTCAACAAGGGAGCAAATATTGGGGAGAAAGAGGCCATCTAAACATTTGCCTTTATGATGCTTGATATTCTCACATCCTTAAGAAATTGAGTGATGAGCTGAGACTTTACACATTTTATCTGTGGTGTAGATAGAGCCCCTATTTTCTCTGCTTCCCCTTATGAGAATGAAAATAATTCTTACTATGAAGTATACAGAAGTGACATGATAAGCTGAGCGTGGTGGCACACGCCTGTAATTCCAGCGGCTCGGGAAGTGGAGGATAGCAAGTTCAAGGCCAGAGGCAGTCTGTGTAACTTAGCGAGACCCTGTCTCAGAAAAAGTAAAATAATGGGCTGGGGGTGCAGCTCAGTGGTCCAGCACTTGCAAAGCATTCAAGCGCGAGGCCCTAGGTTCAACCCTCAGTACCTCAAAAAAAAAAAAAAAAAAAAAAAAAAAAAAAAAAAAAAAAAAAAAAAAAAAAGAAAAAAGAAGTGACATGATGGCTTGCATTTTCAAGTGAGTTGACCTTGTAGTTACAAATAAGTCCCACATTTATAACTTTGAGACCAAAACTTTTTTAAAGAGCAATGTATTAATGAATTTCCTTTCTCCAGGATTCTATATGCCACATTCTTGAATAGTTAACTGCAAATGTTGTGATCTTCAACAGGGATTGTAATTATTCCTGTGGTGGGGTGTTGAGAATAGAGAGACAGAACCCCTGAACATCAAATCTCTGGTCCATTGGGTGCCGTTGGGCAAGTGCTATGCTCAGAAACACTATTCTTCCATTTACCTTTCATAGATTCCCCCCTCCATGTTTCTATTCCTGTCCTTTCACCATTACTCATGCATACCCATCCTAGCTGAAGAAAGAATTGCATGCAGATATTTTCCAGGTAGCTTTTTATTTTTCCCATAGGATTTATGGCAGGAAATTAAAGTGTCACTTCTACTTTCTGATTAACAATACAAGCACAATGCAAATAGAGTTTTTCAATCAGCCAAACTTGCAGAGTGAAGTGCAGTGGTAGAGAGGGGTTTACAGCAACAGCCAGACAGTGCCTGTGTGGCAGAGGAAGTACCTATGGGCTAATTTTTCCTGGAGCCCTAAGCACTACAGGGGGAACTGAGATTTATGCCAGTGGTCACCATTTGGACTGTCTGTACCAAGACCAAAACCCACTATCCTGACCGGGGAAAATGTCCATAAATGCCCAGCTCTCTCCGTAAGAGAAAAATGAGGGGTCGGGTGTAGATCAGTGGTAATATGCTTGCCTGGCATGCACAAAGGCTTAGGTTTAATCTTAGCACCACGGACAAAGAAAAAAAAAAAAAGGAAGGAAGAAAAAAAAGAAAAAGAAAGAAAGTTGACGTGATTCCTCATTTGAAGTCAAACAGTGCCTTGATAGACTCTACATTGCTTCTAGGAGAAATCAATCTGCAGCATCTAGCTTCGATCCTCAAGGGGACTGATCAATTCACCCACCCTGGACTGCTGGGCAGCCTGCTTCCCATGATTACCACAACGAACATGTTAATCCACACCCACGACTCTGCATGTCAGCTCTCCTTTTTGAAATGTCATAACTACAAAGTGTGGGAGAAAAGTAAAGCCAAACATCTCCACCAGTGGTGTGGGCTGGGTGGCAGCACCTTGATGTTTAGAAATATGTGATTGAATTTCCTCTTCAAAGGGGCAAAAGGACCCACAGGCTAACTGCATGTTGTGCGTGTTCTGAGCACCCTCTCTTTGCAGCTTTGGCCAGCCACGGAGTGCTGTGGCTTTATTCTCATGTGTACAACACGGTTAATGATAATTAACAATTCCTGTCGCTGTTGCTGTTGGGGCCTCAGTGACAAGTCTTGCTTAAGTCTGGTGGGATATAACTTTTTCAGCTTTGCTAATATCCTCTCGGGTTGGCAGCAATATGGTGCGGTGACAAGCCAGCGCAGCTGATGGGAAGTTTTCATGATCTGCCCACACCAGCCTCTTGAAGCCCTATGGAGTTTTCAAAAGGTGATGAGAACAGGGTGTGTTCGTTTGTCTATTTGGAAGTTTCACACTGTAAGGCATATGAGGCACTGTTGTGTAAAAGCGAGCCAGTCCAGGGACAGAGAACTGGGTCCTCCTGTGAAAGGCTGACTTCCTCCATTCTGGTAGATCTGAGGTTGCCACCATCAAGATGGGAGATAGAGTTTCCTCTTTCAGGGTGTTGGGTGCAAAGTGGCACTGGGGAAATTCAAGTGGAAGCTACGTAATTATTTGCTGGGGATTTTGTAGAGAACATGTTAGTACTATCTCTGTGGGTAGGCTTTCATCGTTTGTAATACAGTTTCACCAAAATACCCAGAATGGCTGAGGAGATTAAATATTTATCCTGAAGGTGATAGAGGCAGGTAAGATGAAATTACCCTTCACAACATAAAGTGCCTTTGAAGTTGTAAAAAGCCATGCATAATTTACAATTTAACCCCAAGCATATTGTGTTTATTTCAAAATGGTCTGTTCAGATTCTTCCACTGCAACGAGCAGAAACTTACTTGAAACAGCTAAAGTATAAAAAGGTAGCTGATTTTAAGGACTCGTAGAGAATCCACGCATAGTTAAGACAGACTTAGCGCTGTACTGTCTGGGGTCCTGGAGAGCCATCAGGAGTGAGGTGGTTTTCCCCAGCTCAGAACTACCTGCAACAAATCTGCTGATTCACGGTGATACACCATTCCACAGGAACACTACACTTTGGGGTCTACTCAATCTTTTAGTTCCAACCTTTAAGAACAAATATGTACCTCTAGCCTCTTGGCTCACAATTGCAATGGGCATGTCCCTTGGTCCACGCGGTCCCTACAGCCAGAAATCAGCCAGGGCCAGGAAGGCAGAGGCTTTTCTCCATGGGACACATTTAGTAGTTTTTCCAGGGACCGTGGGTAGGACACATTGAACTACAGTGGAAAGTTAACACAGCAGATAGTGTAAGGGTGATGTTCCAAGCTACTTTCCACTGTGAAAAATAGTAGTTGGAAATTTCACTATTTTCCTACTGTACATTAATGTATAGCATGCAAGTAATTAAGGTATAATTTAAGGATAAACTCTAGATGCTATAATCTCTTAGAGGGGCTGGAGAATATAATTCTCTTCCAATCAAAAAGGAACAAAGATTTTATTATCCAAAGGAAAATAATATTTATCAAACTAGGCACCATGGATTTTAAGGGTTTGCTATTACAGTGCAGTCAAAAATACAAAGAAAAGTAGTTTTTGAAATCATTGCCCAGATTCAGAAGCATGACATGTTATAATTGTCTGAAGCTTGAATGGTGGTTTACTTTTTAAAATAATTAATAACATTGTTATTATGGAGAAAGATATATTACATAAAATCTACCATTTTAGGCATTTTAAGTGTGCAATTCAATTACATTAATTACATTCACATTTTTGTGCAATCATCACCACTAATGCTATTTCTGAAATTGTCCATCACCTAAAACAGACACTATAACCATTTAGCACTAACTCCCCATTCCTCCCTCCAGGTTTTGTTTTTGGCTTATTTCACTTGGATGATTTCAAGGTTCATCTGTATGGTCAGCTATGTCAGAACTTCATTCCATTTAAGACTGAATAGTATTCCACTGTATGTCATACCATATTATGTTTATCCATGTATCTGCCAGTGGACATTAGGGTTGCTTATGAATAATGTTGCTGTGAACTCTTGATACACAAACATTTGTTCAAGTCTCTGTTTTCAGTACTGTAAGAAATACTTCTAGAACTAGAATTTCTGAGCCATAAGGTAGTTCTGTATTTAATTTCTAGATGAACTATCATGCTATTTTCCATAGCAGCAGTACCCTTTTACCTTCCCACCAGTATGTAAAAGAGGCCCAGTATCTTGCATATTCTAACACATATTTTCCCTTCTTGAAAAGAGTTACAGTCATCCTAATAGGTATAAAATAGCATTTCATTGTGATTTTTATTTGCATTTCTCTAATGACTAATATTGAGTATTTTTTCATGTGTTTTTTGACTTTTTATTTCAGTACTGGGTCATTGAATCCAGGTTCCAAGGGCCTCATTCATGCTAGACAAGTCTTCTACAGCTGAGCTGCACCCTCAAGTTCCTTCTTTACTTTTTATTTATTTTGAGACAGGTCTTACTAAGTTACTCAGATGGCCTCTGATCTAGAACTTGTGATCCTCCTCCCTCAGCCTCCCTCGTTGCTGAGATCATAAGTGTGCTTTGTGGAGCCCAGTTTATGGGCTTTTTGTATATCCTCTTTAGAGAGAAGTTTATCAAGTTCTTTGCCTCTTTTTAAAAGTTGAGTTGTTTGGCTTTTTGTGGGTGAGTTGTAGGAATTCTTCATATATTTTCATATTAAACTCTTACCAAATATATGTTATGTTATTTTCTCCCATTCTGTGGTTTGATTTTTCCTTAATAATCTCCTTGGTGGCACAGAACTTTTTACTTTTAATGGAATGCAGTCTATCTATGTTTTGTTGTGCTATTGCTGCTTAGTCCTTTGTTGTCATATTTAAGAATCAAGATTATGAAGTTTCCCCTATATTTTTTCTAAGCTTTTTTTTTTAACTGTAGCTTTTTTATTTAGACCTTTACTCCTTTCGAATTAAATTTTGTATCTGCTGGGAGGTATAAGGTCCAACGTCATTTTTTGTCTTTTATGTGGAAATCTAGTAGATTTAGAACTGTTTGTTGAAGACACTATTGTTTCCCTATTGGATGGTCTTTACAGGTGTATGAATGTATTTGGGGGCTCTCTATCCTGTTTCATTGGCCTTAATGCTTGTATTTACACCACTACCAAAATTATTTAATTACTGTAACTTTGTAGAATGTTTTGAAAACAGGAAATATGGGTCCTACAACTATGTAGTTCTTTTTCAATTTTTTTTTTTTTACTTTCTATTTTGGCCCATTTTCAATTACACAAGAATTTGAGAATCAGCTTCCTATTTCTGCAACAACAAAAAGTACTGCTGGCATTTTGATAAGCACCTCATTGAATCTTTAGATCATTTTTGAGCAGTGTTGACATGTTATTTATTTATTTATTTATTTACTTATTTAATTTACAGTACATGAGGGTTAAACCCAGAGCCTTGCACATACTATGCAAGTACTGTGCCACTGGCTTGCACCCTCAGCCCATTTTTTATATGTTTATTTTGAATCAGGGTTTTGTTAGTTTTATAGGCTACCTCTGACCTCAAACTCATGATCCTCCTGCCTCTGTCTCCTGAGTTGGTATCAACATATTAACAACATTAAATCTTCTAGTCCATTAACACAGTATGTCTTTTGATTTACTTAGGTTTTCTCTAATTTCTTCCAGCAATACTTTGTAATTTTTTCACTGCACAGGTTTTTTTTTAATTATTATTTCTTCAGTTAAACTTATTCTTACATAGTTTTTTCTTTTGGATCCCCCTATAAGTAACATTAAATGCTGTTGGGGGAAAAAAAAAACCTGATTTTTGCATGTTGATTTTGTGTTCTGCAACTTTATTGAGTTCATTTATAGCTCTATTATTTTATTGTGAGTTCATTTCAGATTTTCCACATATAGGATTCAGGAGCAGGATATAGCAATCCACTCCAAAAGTGATCCCAGTACAATCAGCCATTGAAAATCATGTGGGGGTCCTTGTGAGTCAGACCTGAACCAATGGCACCTAACAACAACAACATATGTCACTTGTGAATGGTTTTACTTCTTCTTTTCTAATTTTCATGGCCTCTACTTTTTATGCCTCTTTTTTTCTTCCAGCTCCTTAAGTATATGGTTCCCACTCCTTATGGCCACTATCATTTTTGAAAAAAAATGGCCAACAATATTATTGATAATGCTTTGTGTGTGACAAATTGCTTCTTTCATGTTGCTTTTAAGATGTTTCCTTTGGCTTTGACTTTTGACAACTTGATTATAATATGTCTTAGTGATGCTCTGTTTGAATTTATCCTACTCAGGGTTTATTGAACTTCTTGAAAGTATAGACTTATGTGTTTCATCAAATCTGGACAGTTTGGGGTTATGATTCTTCAAATATTCTTTGTACACATTTTTTGTTTTTTGGGGGGAGATGACCATAATGCATATATTGATCTGTTTAAATATATATTGATCTGTTTGAATACATATTGATCTGTTTGAGCATATATTAATCTGTTTGAAGGTATACCATAGATTCATGGGGTGCTGCTCATTCATTTCATTCTTTTTTCTTTTAGTCTTTATGTTCAATATTTCAGTTGTCTTGCATTTCAAGTTCACTGAGTTCTTCTTTTTCCTGCTCGAATCCCTAGGGGATTTCTCATTTTAATTATTGTTTTCTCAACTCCAGAACTTTTATTTCATTCCTTTTTAAATATATCTTCTGTCTCTGTTAATCTTCTCATCTTGCTTATACATTATTTTTCAAAATTTTTAAAGTTTTTTTGGTCTAATGCTTTTTTTTTTTTTTTTTTTTTTTTTGCTCATTGAGGATATTTAAACAGTTTTTTAGAGTCTTTGTCTACCAAGTCCAATGGTTGAGTGTCCTCAGGGACAGTTTCTGTCAATTTATCTTTTTTCAGTGGACCATACCTTCCTGTTCCTTTGCGTGTCTTCTGACAGTTGAAATCTGGGTGTTTGTGTATTATAATACAGTGAATCTGGAAATCAAGTGTTCCCTCTTCTCCTGGGTTTGCTCCTTTGTGATAGTTGAAGGTTGTTTAGTTTGTTTTCTGACTTCTCTGAAATATTTACCAGAAAGGCTGTCATCTTTTTTGTGGTTACTTTAATCTCTGTTCCCCCAAAGTTGTTCAGCTAATATTGGGCTATATTAGATATAATATGTTTAGCTAATTTCCAGGTATGCCAACAGTTTAAAATCAGGAAACCCCATACCAAATACCTCTTGCAGCTTTTGCAGACTTTTGCCAAGTTCTTCCTTCAACCAGTCTTGCACTGAGCTTAGAGATCAGTCAAAAATAAACATTAGGATACTCTCAGGTCTGCATGTGTGTGTGTGGCTTTCAAAATTCCCCTCTATCTTTGGATGCTTTTGAATCCCCAATTTATCAAAGAATATCTCTCAGCTTTTCCTCTGAGGCCTTAGGCAGTCTACTCTCTGTTTCAACCACAGTATCTGCCCAAGGTCTCTGTGGGTAGTTAGATAGCATCAAGATGTACTGGAGGATGGCCCACTCCTTCTCCACCCTGAGTGGATTCCACATGAGGTGAGACAGGGATGTTATGCTTTAGTGTTCTAAAGGCCTAAAACAGATAGTCAAGCAATTCAAAACTCAGGTCTGCCTAGGGCTCCTGCACTGGGAATGGAGGGTGCTATCTTCCATATGCTATGGATTTTGGGAGGGAATAGGTGAAGGGCAAGAAAAAATTTCTGCAGAACTTTTGCACTGTTTTTTGTTGCCTTTTCTGTAATTCAGCATACTCTTGATTATTAGAAAACTCAGAGTTCTGACAATGTTGGTTTTGACAGTTTCTACTTGTTTTTGGATGTTTCTGTGAGTGGGCAGGAACTTGAAACTGCTACTCTGCCAATTTGTTGATGCTTCTCCAGTAACTTATACTCTTCCTTTCTTTTTTTTCCCAAGAAAAGGTGTTTAGTTTACTTTGAAAACAGGAGTTAACAAACTATAGCCTGTATGCCATATGAGGCCTGCTGTCAGCTCTAATAAATAGTGTTTTATTGGAATAGTCATACCTATTTATTTATATATTATCTTTAGCTGTTTCATGCTACAAAATTAAAGTTGAATGATTTTAACAGAGACCTCATGGGCTGCAAAGTCTAGTACTTACTGTTTGTACTTTTACAGAAATGGTTTGAAGACCCCAATAACTGTTAAGTTAAAGCTGTTCTGCTCAGCCCCTTGCCTGGCATTTAAATTGTTTTTCATCTAATATGTATTTAAGTATGTAGAACCAAAGGCTCAAAGAAGCTTTTCATGCTTTTTGTATTCATAAATGTATGGAGAAAAAACAAATTTTAAAAGGAAATAACAAAAAAACTAAAAAAATCAATGTGGTTCAAATTAGCAACCTTGATGTAATGTGAGGTTCTTTTGATGAGGTGAAATTGGTGATGCTGGTTTTAAGTAGAGGAATTATTTACCTCATTTTAGTTCTCGATGATTTGATTTTGTTTTCGATTGTGAAAATGATTGCTTTGAATCATGGTTATTACCATTTTCTCCCCCTGCCCTTTTAACAACAAGCTTGCTAACCATGCTTGCACAGATCCTTGACTTTGAAAGCCCAATCATCCCAATTATCGTCTCTTCTTAGTTTGGGCCAGAAGGGCATCCCTTGAGCTGCAGATTCCCATGAAAGGGCTTTGTGCAAAAAGTGTTCTCAGGAGAAACTGAGAAGAGAACAGAGGCAGCAGATAAGGAAGGAAAGAAGCCAGTCAAGGTCTAATCCTTGTACAAGTTTTGGCCTTCGCCTGACCTTGTGTGAAGCTCTACACTATCAGGTGTCCCTCAGACCCAGACCCGGGCAGAGCTGAGGCTGGGGGTTGGGCTTTCATTCTTATAGGATCATTCAAACATGGTCTGCATACCCAGGGCAATACTGTCCTAGGCACTTATGTTCCCTGAAGGTGTAGACATAGTGGTTCCAGGAACCTGAAAGCAGACCCATTAAAAGAGGTTCACGTGTCAACTGTGAATGAATGGGTGGTTGGAGACATTGATCTCAGTGCTCTTGGTCAGAACATCATGTCCACTCCATACTTTTAAGTTGTTATTGTTAGGTGCTGTCAAGTTAGTGTCCAACTCATAGTGACCATATGTACAATAGACAAAACACTATTGTGCTTCTCTGCTATTCACAGGGATTTTAATGGCTGATTGTTTTTTGAGAGTAGGTTGCCAGGTCCTTCTCCCAAGCCTATGGCACCTGGTGTTCCCAGGCAATCTCCCATCTAAGTATTAACCAGGCCTGACCCTGCTTAGCTTCTGAGATCTGATGAGATCGGAGGCCACAGTGGTACTGCTGTAGGCTACTCTTAAATGGAATGCTGGAAAGAAAAGATGAAATAAAAACAAGTTTTTGTCTATTTTCCATTCTGTAAATATTATTATTTATTATACTATTCTATATGTTGGTCCACAATGCAAATATACTACTGATTGCTGTGGCTTAAGGTATTACAGACTGCAAAATTATAGCAATGTCTGCAGCCATAGCCATGTGGCATCTAATCCCATCAGATCTCAGAAGCTAAGCATGGTCGGACCTGGATAGTAGTTGGATGGGAGACCACCTTGGAATACCAGATACTGTAGGCTCTGGAAAAGGACCCAGCAACCCACTCCCCAAAGTCAATCTGCCATTGAAAACCCTATGAATAGCAGAGAAGCACTGACAATAGAGTTTCACCTGTTGTATATAGGGTCACTGTGAGTCGGTACCGACTTGACGGCACCTCACAACAACAACAACAACAAACTACAGCAAAATGTGAGGAAGTCTTCAACCTCTCACCACATTTTCTTTTCAAAGGGAGGCACTATTTTCATTTGTATAATGCACTGTTATACGACTTGGGTTTCACCTTGAGAGGGGGCACTATTTCCCTACTAAGTCCATTAGTTCTTTTCTTATTAGCCCTTAGCTAGTAATGTACATCTCTCACACATGATGGCATTTCTATGATGTCCAATCAGCATTTTAATTCATTACATAATTTAAGAATAAGGTGTTACCTTATAAAAATGTCTTCTGCCATGTGGGGTGGCTCACGCCTATAATCCCAGTGCCTTGGGAGGCGGAAGCAGGAGGATTGAAGGTTCAAGGACAAAGGTAGCCTGTGTAACTTAGTGAGAGCCTGTCTCAAGATAAAAAATTTGTTAAAAGTGGCCATGGGTACAGCTCAGTGGCAGAGCACTTGCAAAATATGCACGAGGCCCTGGGTTTAGTCCCTAGAACCATGAAAAAATTATTTAAACAAAATGTCTTCCAATTTTGAATTATCTCCATTACCTCTGATATCTTTATACCTTGTAAAGTAAGTTCGTAAGTGCAACGGCAAATGAAAGATGATAGTTTCTTCTTGACATTGCAACCTGACACCTCCAGGGCAGACAGACAGGCTCTTCAAAACACAAGAGTGACAACTCTTGCTGATCATTTGGTTACAGCATATTTGTAGAAGCAAACCAAGCAGAAACACTTGGACTGAAATTTCATTACAATGTATTTTCTAAAGTAGGATAACAAAATAAATTTACTTAATTAATATATTATCAAAAACTTTTTGAGTACTGATATTATGGTATCAGATCCCATAGGTCCATGGATATGATCTAGAGTACCAAAGCACTTCTGGCTTGCAAGTATGTAGTTTGGGCTTGTTTTTGAATTGTCTCCTGTGTACTTAGTCTCCAAATTAGGATATTGTTATTAAGAGCAGAACTTTACTTTTTGTTTCCTTCTTGTTGTTATTGTTAAGTGCCATCGAGTTGAGTCCAACTCATAGCGACCCCATGTACAGCAGATCGAACCACTTGCCTATTCTGTGCCAGGCAAATGATCCTATTTATGTTTAAGCCCATTGTTGCAGACACTGTGTCAATCCACCTGGTGGAGGGTTTTCCTCTTTTGTGTTGACCTGCCACTCTTCCAAACATGATGCCCTTCTCCAGGGATTGATCTCTCCTGACTACATGTCTGAAATATGTAAGACGTAGTCTGGCCATTCTTGCTTCCAAGGAGCACTCTGGTTGCACTTCTTCCAGAACAGATTTGTTGGTTCTTTTGGCAGTCCATGTCTATATTCAATAGACGTTTCCAGCACCACAATTCAAAAGCATCAATTCTTTTTCTGTCTCCCTTGTTCAATGTCCAGCTTTTACAACCATATGATGCCACTGAAAATACCATGGCATGAGTCAGACTCACCTTCATCTTCAATGTGACATCTTTGATTTTCAGTACTCTAAAGAGATCTTTTGATCTCTTTTGATCTTTTGATCACAGCTTTTCCTAGAGCAATGCGTCTTTTGATTTCTTGACTGCTGCTTCCACGGGTGTTGATTACTGAGCCAGGCAAAGCAAAATCTTGGACAACCTCAATCTTTTCTCCATTTATAGTGAAGTTGCGTGCTGACCCAGTCGTAAGGATTTTTGTTTTGTTGATGTTTAGTCGTAACCCATATTGAAGGCTATGATCTTTGATCTTCATCAGTAAATGTTTTAAATCCTCTGCACTTTCAGCAAGCAGAATTGTGTCATTTGCATAATGCAGGTTGTTAATGAGTCTTCCTCCAATTTTGATGCTGCATTATGCCTCATAAAGTCCAGCTTCTCAGATTATTTGCTCAGCAAATAAATTGAAGAGATAGGGTGAGAGTATACAGCCCTGGCTCACACCTTTCTCAATTTTAAACCATGCAGTGTTTCCTTGTTCTATTCCAACAACTGCTTCCTGGTTCACGTACAGATTTCTCATGAGCACAATTAGGTGTTCTGGTATTCCCATTTTCTGAAGTGTTATTGTGTTCTGGTATTCCCATTTTCTGACATGTTATCCATAATTTATTATGATCCATACAATCAAATGCCTTTGCATAGTCAATAAAACATAGATAGACATCTTTCTGATATTCTCTGCTTTCAGGTAATATCCACCTGACATCAGCAATGATGTCCCTGGTTCCCCGTCCTCTTCTGAATCCCGCCTGATTTTCCGGTAATTCCCTGTCTATATATTGCTGCAGTTGCTTCTGAATGATCTTTAGTAGAATTTTGCTTGTGTGCGATATTAATGATATTGTCCGATAGTTTGCACATTCAGTTTGATCCCCTTTTCTGGGTATAGGCACAAATATGCATCCCTTCCAGTCAGTTGGCCAAGTAGCTGTTTTCCAAACCTATTGGCATAAACATGTTAAGAACCTCCAGTGCTGCTTCTGTTTGTTGAAACACCTCTATTGGTATCCCATCAATTCCTGGAGCCTTGTGTTTCACCAGTTCTTTCAAGGCAGCTTCCACTTCATCCTTCAACGCCATTGCTTCCTTTTCATATGCAGCCTCTTGAAATGGTTGGTCATCTACCAATTCTTTCTTGTATAATGACTCTGTCTATTCTTCCCATCTTCTTTTGATGTTTCCTGCATCATTTAATATTTTCCCTGTGGAATCTTTCACTACAGCCACTAGAGGCTTGAATTTTTTCTTCACTTCCTTAAGCTTGAGAAACACAGAGCGTGTTCTTCCCTTTTGGTTTTCTGCCTCCAGCTCCTTGCACATGTCATCATAATATTTGTTTTTGTCTTCTTGAGCTGCCTTCTGAAATCTTCTGTTTAGTTCCTGAACTTCATCATGTCTTCCTTTTACTTTAGCTGCTCGACATTCAAGGGAAAGGTCCAGTGTCTCTTTTGACATGTAATTTGGTCTTTTCTTTTTTTCTTGTCTTTTTAAGAACTTTTTGCTTCCTTCTTGAATGATATCTTTTATGTCATGCCACAACTCTTCTGGACTCCTATTATTTGTGTCTAATGCATTAAACCTATTTTTGAGGTGGTCTCTGAACTCAGGTGGGATATACTCAAGGTCATACCATGGCTCTCGTATACTTGTTCTAATTTTCTTCAGCTTCAGTTTGAACTTGCATATGAGAAGCTGATGGTCTGATCCACAGTCAGCACCTGGTCTTGTTTTGACATTTTGTACAGAGCTTTTCCATCGTCTCTTTGCACATATGTAGTCAATTTGATTTCTGTATGTTCTGTCTGGTGAAGTCCATGTGTATAGTCTTCGTTTATGATGTTAAAAAAATGTATTTGCAATGAAAAGGTCATTGGTCTGACAAAATTCTATCATGTGATCTCCAGCTTCATTTCTGTCACCAAGACCATATTTTCCAACTACTGAGCCTTCTTCTTTGTTTCCAACCTTTGTGTTCCAGTCACCACTGATTATCAGATTGTCTTGATTGCATGTTTGATCTATTTCAGATTGGAGAAGCTGATAGAAGTCTTCCCTTTCTTCATTTGTGACCTTAGTGGTGGGTGCATAAATTTGAATAATAAGCAAATTAACTGGCTTTCCTTGTAGGCGTATGGATATTATTCTATCACTGACAACATTGCATTTCATGACAGATCTTGAAATGTCTTTGTTGATGA
This sequence comes from Pedetes capensis, assembly GCA_007922755.1. Classification (NCBI taxonomy): domain Eukaryota; kingdom Metazoa; phylum Chordata; class Mammalia; order Rodentia; family Pedetidae; genus Pedetes; species Pedetes capensis. The sequence goes on from VMDO01007967.1 coordinate 71,461, forward strand.
TGAATGCAACTCCATTTCTCTTTAATTTTTCATTCCCAGCATAGTAGACCATATGATTGTCTGGCTCAAAATGGCCTATGCCGGTCCATTTTAGCTCACTGATGCCTAGAATGTCAATGTTTATGCGCTCCATTTCTCTTTTAACAATTTCTAATTTTCCTAGATTCATACTATGTACATTCCATGTTCCAACTATTAATGGATGTTTACAGTTGTTTCTCCTCATTTTGAGTATGCCACATCAGCAAATGGAGGTCCCTGGGGCTTTACTCCATTTCTGTCATCATGGTAGACTCTACTTTAAGGAGGCAACTCTTCCCCAGTAGTCTTTTGAATGCCTTCCAAGCTGGGGGGCTCATTTTCCGGCACTATATCTGACAGTGTTTCTTTGCTATTCATAGGGTTTTCAGTGGCTAGTTGTTTTGGGAGTGGCTCGCCGGGTCCTACTCCCTAGTCTGTCTTAGTCAAGAAGCTCAGCTAAAAACCTGTCCACCATGGGTAACCTTGCTCATATCTGAGGTACCAGTGGCATAGCTCTCAGCCTCATCACAACACACAAACCCCCACAGTGTGGTAAACTCACAGCCGTGTGGGGGGTCTGTTTCCTTAGAATAATCATAAGTTTCATAGGCTATCATTTGCACATACCAGATGCTTACAAAGTTTTTGAATTTAGGTAAGATAGAAACCCAAAGTCTTAGGAACCACTGGATATTAATAAGGCAGCAAGTTGGAGACTGCACAAGAAGACCTGTTGTGGAATTCACCATCTACCCTTTTTAGCTCTATTAAAATGACCAGTTTTAACTCTCCTATCCATAAGATGGTAGAGTGGTTCATGCAGTTAGTAGAGTGCTTGTTCTGCATGCTCTGAAGCCCTGAATTCCATCCCCAGCACTACAAAAATGGGAGAAGAACCTGGAATCCTACTCTTAAAACAGTCATCCATTGAAACCCCTATGAATAGCATTGAGAAATGTTTCATTCTGTTGTACATAGGGTCACTATGAGGATGGCACTGAACAACAACATCTGTAAAATAGGAATAGTGAAATTAATATACAGGAGACTTCAGTTTCAGTTCCAAAATATAAAGAAGTTAAAATTGTTAATTCCTGTCTTTCGAACCAGAATAAGCTGGTCAGACTGAAAACCAACAGAGAAATAAAGTAATAAGGCAAATTGCCACCTTGAAATCTGGAGTGACAGGTACATTCAGGAAGGTACAGCACTCAAGATTTTGTTCCCTGGAGCAAAAGCCACTGGGCTTCCTAACCATTCAGATCAGTTCATAGTTGTTCTTTGCCCAACTGGATGCTAGGTTTTGACAGTCACAGGAGAAACTCCCAAGGGCTACAGACATGGGTCACTTCCACACTGTGTAGACCATCTTCCGTGGCTCTCCACCAGGTTCCTTTCATATGGTGAGAGTCTGAGCAAGTTCCCCTGGAAATTTGCCTGGAAATTTATCTCAACTGGGAAAAGAAGTTCCACCCCACCCCAGCTGGTCATATCAAAGCAGGGAAAACCTAGTTAATCGGGTAAATGATTTGCAAAAACATAGGTTGGAAACCCATGAAAAAAAGTTAGAAATGCTGTAGGCAGAGAAAAAGAGAGAGCTATTCCTCTAGAGGAGTTATGGAAATGTATGTGAAGGCCACTTCCAGGACACAGGATTCATTTCCCTCCTCCTCCCTCGACCCCAGCCAGCTGGAAGTGTGAGTACATTACAGCTGGAAGAGCTGTAAGCCACAGCCTTTGGAAGAAGCACAGGAAAGAAGCTGCAAGGCTAAATGAGGAGTCAACAAATGAGGACATGTGAGGAATCTTAAGTCTTGATACCTATAGTTTCAATAAATATTAATCATAATACAACACCAGACTACCAGACTAACAAATATTCATATTAAAAGCCTATTTAGCTTAGTTCCTATTACCTAATATGATGTGTCTGTATTTCACTTTTTAAAAAAAAACAAAGTATTTCAAAGTCACCATAAAATACAATATAGTCTGAATAGATGGTAAGCATCGTAAACCCACTTGGATTTGACACGTGTATCAATCTGGGTTCTTCAGAGAAACAAAGCCAATAAAGCAATGAGACATCACTACAACCCTACCAAAATGGCTAAAATAAAAACTGGATATATCAACTTCTGTATGCAGAGCATCAGCAAGTCTTGTTCATTGCTGGTGGGGATGAAAAATGGGACAGCCAAATCAGAAGGCAAAGGACATTTCCTATATAAAGAAAAACTTTATCTTTCAATAAAACCTTAGCAATTTTTTTCCTAAGTATTTAACCCAACTGATATAAAAATTATGGTTTCAGTGTTCATAGCAGCTTTATTAACAACCACCCTAAAGTAGGATAAACAAAGATGGCTGCTAAAGTTTGAATGTGTCTTCTCTGAAAATCTGTTGTTGCTAATGTTATAGGATTAAGAGGTAAAGCCTTAAAGACATGACTAGGCATGAGGCACCCTCTCTTATAAATGGGATTAGGCCCTTATCACAGAAGGTTCATGCAGCATTAGACTCTCTTGCTGCTCTGCCTTCCACCATCTGAGGACACAGTGTTCCCCTCCTCCAGAGAATGCAACAGCAAAATGTCATGTTTGAAGGCAAGAGCTGCCCTTACCAGAACAAATGAACCTACCAATGCCTTGATCTTAGACTTTCCAGCCTCCAAAACTGTAAGAGATAAATTTCTGTTCTTGATAAGTCACACAGTCTCAGGTATTTTGTTATAGCAGTATAAACATATGAAGACAATGTTTTTCAACAGGTGAATATAAAACATTCTGTAGTACAGCCATGAACTGGGATGCTAGTCATCAATAGAAATGGAGTTAACTGTTGATTTGTACTCATGTGGATGGGTCATAAATGCACTTTGCAAAATGAAAGAAGCCATCCTGAAAATGTTATGTGCTGTATGGTTCTATATGACATTCTGTAAAAGGCAGATTCATAGAGATATAAAGCAAATTATTGATTACCAGAGGGTTTGGAAGGAGATAGATTATATAGTTGCATCATATGGAGTATTTTTAGGGCACTGAAATTATTTTATGTGACACTGTAGTGGTGGATACATGAAACTATGCATGTGTCAAACTCTTAAGACTTTACAACAAAGAAAGTAAACTGCAATTCATGCAAGCTAAAAAAAATTTCCTGATTAGAATGCAGACTATGATAAGTGAATATATTACAAATGCGTGCCTTGTCGTCACTGAATGAGGTGAAGAAAAGGAGCTGGTTCTAAATAACTCAAGTTGAATGGAGATTGCTAGTCTAAAAACAAGAGGAATTGTACTAAGAACTATTTTCTAGGTGATAAAATTGTTTATATGGATGTATGAGCTCACAATTTGGAAACCATTGTACAAGTATACTGAAATTGAACAAATAAGAGAATAGAATATAGTGAGAGCTGGATTTCTCAGTGTTAGGAAAATTATAAATAAACTAGAATGGATCATATGCTCCGTGACTAAAGTTGGAGACATCAGAATGAATTCATGTTTAGTTTCATATATATCTATATACGCTTCATATAAATCTAAATAAAAATACATAATTATAGACATGTATGCATATGTATATAGACATTTATATCCATGCTGTAGGAAGGCCTAAAAGCAATGTCACCTCAGCAGAACTAGTATTCCCAGCACCCAGATCCTGACCCCCCATATTATGCTTGAATAAACAGAACTGCGGCTCCTTGGAAAAATAGCTGGGTTGGTTCTAACAGTGACCAGGGGATATGTGAGATGAGCCTAAAGCATCTTGTGTCCAAAAATAAAGAAGTACATACAGATACATAAGCACATGATGATGGGAATATTGCAAATGACACTGAAGCCAAGTGAGACAGTTCTTCATGTCCAAAAGTGAAACAATTTGAGCAACCAAATAAACAATGCAATAATAGATTATAACTAGTATTTACACAGCCTGCAGCTGTAGCCCTGTGGCATCCAATCCCGTCAGATCTCGGAAGCTAAGCAGGGTCAGGCCTGGTTAGTACCTGGATGGGAGACCGCCTGGGAACACCAGAAGCTGTAGGCTTGAGAGAAGGACCTGGCAACCCCCTCCCAAAAATCAATCTGCCATTGAAAACCCTATGAACAGCAGAGAAGCACTGACAATAGTGTTTCCCCTGTTGTACAGAGGGTCGCTATGAATTGGATACCTACTCGACGGCACCTAACAACAACAACAGTATTTACACAAGTATAAAATAACTACCCATAAGTCTGTGTCTGCAGCCATAGCACCCTGGCATCCAATCCCACCTGATCTTGGAAGATAAACAGGGTTGGCCTGGTTAGTCCTTGGATGGGAGACCCCCCAGAATACTAGGTGCTGCAGGCGAGGGAGAGGGACCTGGCAGCCCACTCCTGGAACAATCTGCCACTTAAAACCCTGTGAAGAGCAGAGAAGCACTGAAAATAGTGCTGGACATGGCACAGTGTTGGAGAATGTTTTGTTCTGTTGTACATAGGATCTCTATAAGCTGGACTCAACTTGATGGCATCTAACAGCAGCAACATAAGTCTGTATTGTTATAAACTATAGAATAAGTGATAGAGTAAATTATAGAATAAGTAAATGGGGAATAATATACAAATCTCACACAGAGAATTAAAAATAATTTCATAGTGACCTCCTTGAAAGGAAACACAGAAAAAAGACTAACTTTGCTGAGGATGAGCACAGCAGATGCCACCCTTCCCTTGCCCAAGTTTTGCATCATTGGTGATAACTCATGTTGACAGGTGGTGATGAAAATGGACTTCACCACTGTGGCTGTCCCCCCAGGACATACAAGCCAGGCTAATCATGAGAAAGACATCAAAAACTTCCAAACTAAGGGACCAGTCTGCAAAGTACCTAGCCAGTGCTCCTCAAAGCTGTCAAAGTCATCGGAAGCAAGGTATGTGTGGGATGCTGTCAATGCCAAGAAAAGCCTAATGCAATGTGATGACTAAATGCAATGTGGAACCCTAGCTTGGGTCCTGGGATGGAAACCCAATAGTAGGGAAAGCCAGAGAAACATGAGTCAATTATTGACTTCAGTTGATGATATCCTCTCACTATTGCTTCCTTACTTGGGTCAAAAGTACCATGGTAATATAAAGTATTAACAAGTGAGGACATTTACTATAGGGTATGCAAGAACTCTATATTAGTCTCGTGATTTTTCTTGTAAATCCAAAAATATTCTAAGTTTATTAAAACTATTTATGCAAAATTAGTAGGATAGGATCATCATGAAGACAAAATATAGACATATATGTGAACAGTTTACAATTCAGATGAGAGGGTCAATATAAAACACTTTTTTCTTAATTTTTTGAGTTCAAAACTGGTTGGAAAATTGTTGTTGCTGTTGCTAGGTGCTTTCCAGTCAAGTCTGAATCATAGCGACGCTATGTACAGCAGATGAAAGCACTTCCCAATTCTGAGTCAGGCACATGACCTTATTTATGTTTAAGCCCATTGTTGCAGACACTGTGTCAATACATCTGGTGGAGGGTTTTCCTCTTTTGCATTGACCTGCCACTCTCCCAAACATGATGTCTTTCTCCAGGGACTGGACTCTCCTAACTACATGTCCAAAATATGTAAGACGCAGTCTGGCCATTGTTGCTTCCAAGGAGCACTCTGGTTGCACTTCTTCTAGGACAGATTTGTTGGTTCTTTTGGTAGTCCATGTTATAGTCAATAGACGTCTCCAGCACCACAATTCAAAAGCATCAATTCTTTTTCTGTCTCCCTTGTTCAATGTCCAGCTTTTACAACCATATGATGCCACTGAAAATACCATGGCATGAGTCAGATGCACCTTTGTCTTCAATGTGACATCTTTGCTTCTCAGTACTCTAAAGAGATCTTTCGCCACAGCTTTTCCTCGAGCAATGCGTCTAGATTTCTTGACTGCTGCTTCCATGAATGTTGATTATAGAGCCAGGCAAAGCAAAATCTTGGACAACCTCAATCTTTTCTCCATTTATTGTGTAGTTGCATACTGACCCCCTCATAAGTATTTTTGTTTTATTGTTCAGTCGCAACCCGTATTGAGGCTATAATCTTTGATCTTCATCAGTAAATGTTTTAAATCCTCTTCACTTTCAGCAAGCAGAGTTGTGTCATCTGCATAACACAAGTTGTTAATGAATCTTCCTCCAATCTTGATGCTGTGTTCTTCCTCATAAAGTCCAGCTTCTTGGATTATTTGCTCAGCATAGAGATTGAAGAGATAGGGTGAAAGTATACAGCCCTGACTCACACCTTTCTCAACTTTAAACCACTCAGTGTTTCCTTGTTCTATTTGAACAACTGCCTCCTGGTTCTTGTACATATTCCTCATAAAAATAATTAGGTGCTCTGGTATTCCCATTCTCTGAAGTGCTGTCTATCATTTGTTATGATCCACACAGTCAAATGCCTTTGCATAGTCAATAAAACATAGATATCTTTCTGATATTCTTTGCTTTTGGCTACTATCCAGTGGACATCAGCAATGAAATGCCTGGTTCCCCACTGTCTTCTGAATCTGGTTTGATTTTCCAGTAATTCCCTGTCTATATACTGCTGCAGTTGCTTTTGAATGATCCTTAGTAAAATTTTTCTTGTGTCTGATATTAATGATATTGTCTGATAATTTCCATGTTCAGTTGGATCCCCTTTTCTGGGAATAGATACAAATATGGATCTCTTCAAGTCAGTTGGCCAGGTATCTATTTTCCAAACCTGTTGTCATAAACATGTTAACACCTCTGGTGCTGCATCTGTTTTTTGAAACATCTCTATTAGTATATCCCATCTATTCCTAGAGCCTTGTGTTTTACCAGTTCTTTCAAGGCAGTTTCCACTTTTTCCTTCAATATCATTGATTTCTCTTCACATGCAGCCTCTTGAAATGGTTGGTCACCTACCAATTCTTTTTTGTATAACAACTCTGTGTATTCCTTCCATCTTCTTTTGATGTTTCCTGCATCATTTAATGTTTTCCCTGTAGAATCTTTCACTACTGCCACTCAAGGCTTGAATTTTTTCTTCACTTTCTTAAGCTTGAGAAACACAGAGCATGTTCTTCCCTTTTGGTTTTCTGCCTCCAGCTCCTTGCACATGTCATTATAATATTTGTTTTTGTCTTCTTGAGCTGCCTTCTGAAATCTTCTGTTTAGTTCCTGAACTTCATCATGTCTTCCTTTTACTTTCACTGTGACATTCAAGGGCAAGTGCCAGCCTCTCTTTTGACGTGAAATTTGGTCTTTTCTTTTTTTCTTGTCTTTTTAATAACCTTTTGCTTTCTTCTTGAATGATATCTTTTATGTCATGACAGAATTCATCTGGTTTCCTATTATTTGTGTCTAATGAATTAAACCTATTCTTGAGGTGGTCTCTGAACTCAGGTGGGATATATTTAAGGTCATACCTTGGCTCTCATACACTCGTTCTAATTTTCTTCAGCTTCAGTTTGAACTTGCATATGAGAAGTTGATGGTCTGATCCACAATCAGCACCTGGTCTTATTTTGACACTTGATATAGAATTTTTCCATTGTCTCTTTCCATATATGTACTCAATTTGATTTTTATATGTTCCATCTGGTGAGGCCCATGTATATAGTCTCCGTTTATGATGGTGACAAAATGTATTTGCAATGAAAAGGTCATTGGTATGACAAAATTCTATCATGTCATCTCCTGCATTGTTTCTTTCACCAAGACTGTATTTTCCAACTACTGAGCCATCTTCTTTGTTTCCAACCTTTGAATTCCAGTCACCAATAATTACCAGTATGTCCTTGTTGCATGTTTGATCTATTTCAGATTGCATAGCTGGTAGAAATCTTCCTTTTCTTCATTTGTGGGTTTAGTGTGTGTGGGGGGGTGCATAAACTTGAATAATAGTCATATTAACTGACCTTCCTTATATGCATTGGATATTATTCCATCACTGACATTGTATTTCAGGACAGATCTTGAGATGTCTTTTTTGATGATGAATGCAACTCCATTTCTCTTTAGTTTGTCATTCCCAGCCTAGTAGACCATATGATTATCTGACTCAAAATGGCTCATGACAGTCCATTTTAGCTCACTGATGCCTAGAATGTCAATGTTTATGTGCTCTATTTCTCTTTTAATGATGTCTAATTTTCCTAGATTCATACTATGTACATTCCATGTTCCAATTATTAATGGATGTTTACAGTTGTTTCTCCTCATTTTGAGTCATACCACATCAGCAAATGGATGTCCCTGGGGCTTTACCCCGTTTCCGTCATCATGGTAGACTCTACTTGGAGGAGGCAACTCTTCCCCAGTAGTCTTTTGAGTACCTTCCAAGCTGGGGGGCTCATTTTCTGGCACTATATCTGACAGTGTTTCTTTGCTATCCATAGGGTTTTCAATGGCTAGTTGTTTCAGGAGTGGCTTGCCAGGTCCTACTCCCTAGTCAGTCTTAGTCTGGAAGCTCAGATGAAACCTGTCCACCATGGGTGACCCTGCTGGTATCTGAGATACTGGTGACATAGCATTCAGCTTTATTGCAACACACAAGCCCCCACAGTGCAGCAAACTGACAGATGTGTGACGGGGGAGGGGAGGAGGGTTGAAAAATTAGGTATCTAAATTATCAAGTATCTGATAAAACATATCACAATCTTTGCTTTGTTACTAATAGAACCCAGATTGGAATCTGTGGTTTTGTGGGGGATCACCTGAGCTTCCTGTTATTCCCACCAGAACTAAAATAACTTACCTAGTTAGAGGTATAAGTGATGATTCCTGGTATCCTGGTAAAAATCATCCCAGAATGAAATTCCTCTGCAGGCAGAGCCATGAGTTTAGGCAAATGAGCTCCTGTGCTACAAGAGCAAGGCTAGGGGTTCCTGTTTTGAGTACAGATTTCCTAGTTGTCTGTAAACCTCTCTCCCATTCTGTCTTGCAGGGATCCAGGGGTTAAATGCTACCTTCTCTTCGTTGGCTGCATCTAACCCTTCCATCCTTATTTGGTCAGTGCTCTCTTCTTTCATTAGATATAGCTTCTTATGGCCTGAAATAATTGCTCCTCTTGCTTTGTTTCTGAGGTTTTGCTTAAATTTGGCAATATTAGTTCCTTGCCTCCTTCATGTCCTAGTAATCTGTTCTCTACAGCTCTGTTCAAAATTCAATCTTTCATCTTATTTAAGACACTTTTGATTTTTATGACACCCCTTGACATCCAAAGAAAATTTCCTAAGTACACACTGGAAGTAATCTTGAGCTCCCTGAAAGTGCAGAGGTTGAACTGATATTCCTTAAATTCTTACATTGCCAATTGAAAGCAAAGTGGTTCCAAGGAGCCCGCACAGGCAGTGTAGGTGGCTGATGCTAATTAGCACTGCTCCTAACAATCAGTGTGGTCACCTGATCTTGGCAGTCGATGTCTTTTGCAATTTCAGAATTGAGTTTTGCATTGCTGTGCTCCACCTCTGGCTAAACTGCCACCTGCAGGCTGTATCCCAAAGCATGTGGCATGTCAACAAAGAAGGCTCTGGAGAAGCTGCTACAGCTCCTTTTGTTTTCCAGGCTGCTCTCACCATCTTCTATGCAATATTAGCCAACCATGCAGTGTAAATGTCACACATTCTCAAAAGGATCCAGGCTGTGTCCCTCCCATTCTAACCTCACAGGTCCAATTGCAATCCTCCATGAAACTCTGGTGCACCTGAGCTGATGCCCTGCTGATCTAAGTTCCTGGCAGGTTACAGCTTCCTTGGAAACATTTATTTGCATTCTCAGGTGGGTTCATAATCACTCTGTGAATCTACCTCACTGTCTGTGGCATGGAGGCAATTATGATCTCACCACATTATTGTGAGGACTGAATTAGACGGCATGTGTGAAATACCCAGCAGTGCATGGCAAGGGCCACAGTTCCTGAAGACAGGGTGCGAAGAATCACATTAGGGCATTGGGTCCCCATAAGGAGTGCTGTTCTCAGAAGTTGTTTTCTCTTTGAATGACTGATGGGATTGTCTTATTTTCTTTCTTTCCCTTTCTTTCTTTCTGTCTTTCTGTCTGTCTGTCTGTCTGTCTTTCTTTCTTTCTTTCTTTCTTTCTTTCTTTCTTTCTTTCTTTCTTTCTTCCTTTCTCTTTCATTACTTTTCTTATTCTGTAGTCCTGCAATTGAACCCAGGACCTGGTGCATGCTATCACTCTAGGCAAGCACTTTACTCCTAAGCTCTTAGCAGAAGAGTGGATCTGGGTGCCACTGGCATTACTGGAGAGCAGTACCTCTGTCCGTCTGCTCACCCCTTAAAAGAATTCAGACGTGACACAGAAAACATAGCGCAGAATATATGTTGTTGTTGTTAGGTGCCATCAAGTTTTGCCCAACCCATGGTGACTCTCATAGGGTTTCCAATGGCTGATTATTTTAGGATTGTCTCAGGAGTGGATTGCCATGTCCGTCTCCCATTTTTTGCTGTGGTAGAATTGAACTCAGGACCTGAGAGAGTGTAGAGTGATGCTCTACCAACCAAGCTAAATCCCAGCCCCAAGGAATATATAGACAAGGTTTATTGTGAAGGGATAGTTTGCTTTTAAGTAGTAATTACTGGGCAAAACTGAGGCACCTGGAGAACTTTGGATAAGCCTGGAAAAAAACTTGGGGAGAAACCTTAGGACCGTGGGTGAATTGGTTGAAGATTAGGGTGTTCCCCAGGTGAAGGAAGGGCTGGGATTTAGCTCAATGGGTAGAGTGCTGTGCTGCAGTCTCTTGAGGTCCCAAGTTCAATTCCCAGCACTGCAAAAATGGGAGAAGGGCCTGGCAATCCATTCCCAAGGAAATCCCAAAACAGTCAGCCATTACCGACTCCATGGCACCTAACAACAATAACAACCAGGTGAAGGAAAACCCAGAGAGAGCAGAAGAGTTAAGCAAGCTTTTTTGGAAGGAAAATATGTTGGGTAGTCAGAAAAAGTGGCCACCCTGAGGAAAGGGGGTACATGGCCACCAGCCTGGTTTAATAGGTTTCATAATGGCATTTTCCATGCATTTGTATTGTGTACTTTGCTCTTATTTCCTAGCTCATCCCTCCTTGATTGTCCCCCTCCCAACTTTCCTCTCCCACTTCACATAGTCCTCCTTTTACTTTTGACACTCATACATATATGTTTTATTTTCCAATCTAGTTTCCATATATAGGATAGAACATGTGGTATTTGTCTTTCTGAGTCTGGCTCACTTCGCTTAATACAATGATCTCCAGTTCTATCCATTTTCCTGTAAATGACATGATTTCATTCCTTATGGTTAAATTCCATTATATATATATATATATATATATATATATATATATATATATATATATATATATATCAGCTTCTCTTTATCCATTAATCTGTTGCTGATGGATATCTAGGCTGATTCTTCATCTCAGCTATTGTGAGCAGTGCTGCAATAAACATGGAATTGCAGGTGTCTGTATGGTATGGTGGCCTGCAGCCATACCATTGAGGCATCTGTCCCATCAGATCTTGGAAGCTAAGCAGAGTCAGGCCTGGTTAGTCCTTGGATGGGAGACTACCTGGGAAAACCAGGTACTGTAGACTTGGGAGAAGAACCTGGCAACCTACTGCCCCCAAAACAATCAGCCATTGAAAACTCTATGAATAGCAGAGAAGCACTGATATAGTGCCTGGCATGGCACAGTATAGGGGAGTCTTTTTATTCTGTTACATAGGGTCACTATGAGTCAGACTCCACTCAAGGGTACTTAATAACAACTATGATATAAAGGGCTGGGATTTAGCTCAGTGGTAGAGTGCTGTGCTGCAGTCTCTGAGGTCTGGAGTTCAATTCCCAGCACCGCAAAAATGGGAGAAGGGCCTGGCAATCCACTCCCAAGGCAATTCCGAAACAGTCAGCCATTGAAAACCCTATGAGGGTCACTATGAGTTGGATACTGACTCGACGGCACCTAACAACAACAACAACAACATGATATAATGACTTTACTTCTTTTCAGTTTATACCCAGGAGTGGTATAACTAGATTATATGGTAGTTTTATTTTTAGTTTGCTGAGAAACTTCCTTCCTGATTTCATAATGGCTATCCTAATTTACTCCACTTCTGAAGCAATCCTGAAACAATCAGCCATTGAAAACTCTATGAGGGTCTCTATGAGTCAGACCTGACTCAAAAGAACCTAACAACAACAACAAAACATACTAATTTATGGTTTAGGGTTTAGGTCAATTGGTTGAGCACTGCTCTGTGTTCTCTGAGGCCCTGGGTTCCATCCCCAGCATCGGAAAAATGGGAGAAGGATCTGGAAATCCACTCTTGAAGCCAATCCCAAAACAATCAGCCATTGAAAACCCCATGAACAGAAGGGAAGCACTGATGTGGTGCTGGACATGGCAGTGTCAGGGAGTGTTTTGATCTGTTGCACATATGGTCGCTATGAGTCAGACCTGACTCCACAGGGCCTAACAACAACAACATACTAATTTACATCCCTACCAGCATTGCATAAAGGTTGCTCATAAAAGCTGCTCAGCATTTTCTGTATCTGTGGTATTGTTGAAGTCAAATAACAATGTAGAGATGAACTTAAACTATAAAAGGTTTCATTTGAGGTATATGAAATTGAAGATTGCAATACAGGACATACCCACAGACAGACTGGCCTCCACCACATTGGACAAACAAAGGGTGGACAGGGGTTATTGAAAAAGAGAAAGACCAGGCAAGGTTTCCTGCAGGTAAGCACTAGCAGTGCTGCTCTGATTGACGGGTGGAGGTAGCTCTCAAGGAAAGCTAGTCTCTCAGTTCCAGTAACCAGTTTCACCACCAGTTCTGAGGTAAAATCAGTCTTGAAGTCACTGCCAGCCATTTTGATGGTGTTGCCTTGCCAGGAAGTCCTTGGAGTGGGTTGCAATCAGAGGTATCCCATATGGTCTGTGGACTCAAATTTTATTGGTATTGTAAGAATGACTTTAATAGTATATTATGTAATATATATCATATAGTATATTTAATAATATATTGAGTACTGTCTATTCTGTGCCCACTGCCAGGCACAGAATAGACAAGAACACTCTTCCTCTGCAGTCCTTTTCCTTAGGACCCCCTGCTGCCTGAACAGAGCCTCAGCTTTCCCCAATGCAAGTAGCTCCCTAGTTTGGGTCTCCTGACTCTCCCCCAGTTCTGACCTGGTGGAGAATCATGCAGTGGAGGGAGAGTGGGAGGGGACGACTGCACAAGGGGGCAACCACCACCTCCAGCATCCCAGCTTGCATGACTGAAGAGCCAACATATGTAAATCATCGTCCAGGGTCAGGCTCACAATCAATTCAAATTGCTTGAAAATTTATACAGCAACAGCAACTGTCATTTGACTTCAAAGAGACTTGAGATACAGGTAAATGTCCCAAAGCTACTTTGCCATTCTATTAATCAAATTGTCCAAACCTACTTTAATACTTTCCACTCTCTTTGTAATTGTTGTATCCAAAATGTACTAGATTGCCCATTCGTTTTTTAACCTTTTAAAATTGAAAATCCTTTTCATAATTAAATAAAAGCCATGAATTTCTTACCAGAAACATGTCTATCTATACACATAAATTTGAGATACAATTTTTATTAACAAATCCTCTAAAACCAACTTTGGGATCCCTAATACCATGGACTCTGAGTTAATATATCTAGTGTGGAAGACTTTATACATTCACTCAGTGCTACATACACACAGTTGGCTTGATGTAAGATCCTGGAGATACAGGCTCACCCCTTCCCCCATGGACCTTGTGATTTATCCCTATAATGCCCAACACCAAGTGATGTTAGATGAGTGTATAGCATAATTCCCATGGAAATTAAATTCCCATGAAAAATAAAAGGTGCAACTTCTGTAGAAGAAAGGAGTCTCTGGAGAAAGGTGCTGGATATATGTGGCCCTCGTCAAATTCCAGGGTGTCTTGCAATGTCTCCCCAGCAAAATGCCAAGGATCTCATGATAGATAACCTGTGCATGCATAGAGTGCTCTGTCCTGATGGCCTTGAGATACAGTCAAAGACTGTGAAGAAGAACCCTCTCAAGAAGAAAAATGATCTTTTAGAGTACTCTTTGCTGCATACTTCTAGCAGTTGTGCTAATGTTTGAACAAAGTCAGCAGCAAAGACTGTGACATAAGCCTATGCTACTATCTATCCATTGATTAATTATATTTCAGGGTAACTTAAACTAAAGGTAACGAACATGTAGTCTCAGCATAGCCTATAGGTTTTTATTTGCCTTTCTACCTCCTCTCTAAATCTGACTCTGTCTTTCTCTCAATTTTGTATGTGTGTGTATTTGTATGTATGTATTTATTTATACATTTTAAAGTAAGCTTTTTACTGAGGGATAATATATACAGAAAATCACAAATACACAGCTTCATGAATTTTTATAAAATAAAAATACCCATTTAAGCCCACTTAAATAAAAATATCTTGAGTACTACCATTATATTACAATCATGCTTGTTTCCCACCTTTCTGTCACCTACCTATCCTCTTCCATACAAAGATCAGATTGGCTTGTTTTTATATGTGGAAAGATATATCATAGAGTCCTTTCTGTCAGGTTTCTTTCACCCAACACCATGTTTGTGAGGTTTATCTATGTTGGGCATGATGGTAGCCCATTTTTTTCTACCATGGTACTGTTGTTGTTGTTGTTAGGTGCTATTGAGTTGAGTCTAACTCATAGCAATTGTATGTACAACAGAAAAAACACTCCCGACATTGTGCCATGCCCAGCACTATTGTCAGTGTTTCTCTGCTATTCATAGGGTTTTCAATGGCTGATTGGTTTTTGGGGAGTGGGCTGCCAGGTCCTTCTCCCTAACTTTCAGCAGCTGGTTTTCCCAGGTAGTCTCCCATCCAAGGACTAACCAGGCTGACCCTGCTTAGCTTCTGAGATCAGGTGGGATTGGATGTCAGGGTATTATGTCTGCAGACACCATGGTATAGTACTTCATTATATTAATATATCACTATTTATTTCTTCTATGACTAATGAATATTTGTATCATTTCCAGTTTATCAAGGTGATAGAGGTGCTAGACTTGGAAGAAAAGGGATAAAGGGGTATCTGCAGCCATCTGCTTCCCAGCTACCTTTGGAAACATGAATATAAATATGAGCTTCTTCTAAGACAAATAGTTTGATCTGGTGGTCAGTGCTTCTCTTGTTGTTATTGTTAGGTGCCATCAAGTCAGTATCCAACTCATAGAGACCCTACGTACAACAGGCAAAACACTATTGTCTGTGCTTCTCTGCTGTTCATAGGGTTTTCAATGGCAGATTGATTTTGGGGAGTGTATTGCCAGGTCTTTCTCCCAAGCCTATAGCAGTTGGTGTTCCCAGGCGGTCTTCCATCCAAGTACTAACCAGGCCCGACCCTGCTTTACTTCTGAGATCTGACGGGATTGGATGCCACAGGGCTACAGTTGCAGGCCATTACTTCTCTAGTAGATAATATTCTTGCAAATGGCAGTATTGCTAATAGATAATACCTTCTTAAAAATGGCCTGGTTTGTAGCCAGTAACCCCTTTTACATGTGAAGGCAACAGGTGCCTCCATATGTGGGTTAAAAAAGGGGATCAAGACCCCTCCTGAGATACAGGGGAAAACCAACAAAGGCCAGATGAAGCTGAAGGATGAGAGAAACATGATGCACATAAAGAAAAGATCAAAAACAATAGAGGAACATCTACCCACTCAATGAGAAATGTACTTAAAAATCTCCAAAGCCCCACCCCTCAGTGCAGTTGGACATAGGCATCTGCAGCCTTATGACTAGTTGTTTGCAGACTTTCACTGCTAGACTTGCCCACTCTCTCATTCTATGTCAGAAAGTGATTTTCTCTTTTCATCTGTCTTTCCAGCTCTCTTCTCCTCATGCCAGCCTAAATCTCCATCCTGCCTTCCCCAACACCCAGGGCACTCTCCTAAATAAAGTATGCTCTAAGTTTGCTTTGAGTTGGTTTGAAAATTCTTTGGTAATCATGAACAGGGACAAAGGTTTTGCTGCCAGCTATCTGATAACACCTGGATCCATCCCGCATTAATGATGGTATTGATAATTCATATGTGAACATTATTGCACATGCTTTGGGGACCATAGTTACACATTTTTGTTGGACTTATTTTTAGGACTGGAATTGCTGGCTCATGAAGTAAATATATATTTACTCAAGTGTATGTTTGAGGTAGGATTTCACTATGTGGTACAGGCTGGCCTGGAACTTGCTATATAGCCCAGCTGACCTTGAAATCATGATCCTCCTGCGTTAGCCTCCTCAGTGCTGGGGTTAAAGTAAATATATTTTAAATAGATAATGCAAAAGAATATTCAAAGTGGCTGAACCCATTTATATGTCCTGTTATAGTGGGTAAGTATTCTAATTGCTACATATCTCTACCATTAGCTTGTATGTTCATGTTTTTGTATAATTTTTTAACATTAACCAATATTAAAAGTGATCTCTATGATTTTTCTTTGCATTTCAGTGTTTATTAATGAGATTAAACACATTTTCATGTTTATTAGAACTTTTATAACTACCTTTAAAAAGTGTATGTTTAAGTTCTTTATCCATTTAAAAGATTGGGTGGATGTTCTTTTTCTTATTGACTTTCAATATATATTTGAGTATTCTCAGGTTTTTGATCTTTGTTTTCTGACACAATTTTTGTTTTCTTGATGGTACTTTTTTTTTTTTTGGTACTGGGAGTTGAACCCAGGGCCTCACGCCTGCATGCTCTGCAAGTGCTGGACCACTGTGCTGCATCCCCAGCCCATTTTTTTACTTTTATTGAGACAGGGTCTCCTGCACCACTGTGCCTGGCTTTTGGTGGCATTTACTGACAAAAAGAAGCTCATAAATTTAGGACCATCTAACTTGTTAAAACTGTCCATTATGTATATATTTACTTAAAATTTTTATTTAAGAAATATTCGCCTTTTCTCTGCAGCTTCGCCGGCATTTGTTATTATTTGTTTTATTGATCTTGGCCATTCTTACTGGTATAAGGTGAAATTTCAGAGTTGTTTTAATTTGCATTCCCTAATGGCTAGGGATATTGAGCATTTTTTCATGTGTTTCATGGCTTTACGGACCTCTTCATTTCAGAACTGTCTACTCAGTTCTTTTGCCCATTTGTGTATTGGGTTATTTGGGTTTTTTTGGAGTTTTTTTCTTGAGTTCTTTATTGTTGTTGTTGTTGTTGTTAGGTGCCATCAAGTCAATATCCGGCTCATAGCGACCCTCATAGGGTTTTCAATGGCTGACTGTTTCGAGATTGCCTTGGGAGTGGATTGCCAGGTCCTTCTCCCATTTTTGCAGTGCTGGGAATCGAATTTGGGACCTCAGAGACGGCAGCACAGCACTCTACCAATTGAGCTAACTCCCAGCCCTGAGTTTTTTATAAATTCTAGTAATTAGACCTTTGTCTGATATATAGGATGTGAAGTTTTTTTCTCATTCAGTGGGGGTTTCCTTGAATCTGCTAATTGTTTCTTTTGCTGTACAGAAGCTTTTTAATTTCATGTAATCCCATTTATCTGTTCTTGTTGCAATTTCTTGAGGAATTAGAGTCCTATTAAGGAAATACTTTCCTATGCCTATATGATGGAGTGTATTGCCTATCTTGTCTTCTATAAGCTTTAAAGTTTCTGGTTTTATGTTGAGATTTTTAATCCATTTTGATTTAATTCTCCTGCATGTTGAGAGATGTGGGTCAGTTTTCATTTTTCTGCATGTGGATGACCATGTTTCCCAGCACCATTTATTGAAAAAGCTGTCCTTTTTCCAGTTTACTTGCTTTGCTCCTTTGTCAAAACTAAGGTGAACACTCTTACATTGTTTGTGGAGCTGTAAATTGGTCCAACCACTATGGAAATCAATATGAAGGTATCTTAAAAAACTGAAAATAGATCTACCATTTGACCCAGCTATAACACTATTGGGAATTTACCCAAAGGGAGATGTGTCATCATACCACAGAGACACCTGTGTCTCCATGTTCAATGCAGCACTTTTCACAATAGCAAGGATATGGAATCAACCAAAGTGCCCTTCAACAGAAGAATGGATAAAAAACCTATGGTACATATACACAATGCAATACTACTCAGCAATTAAAAAAAATTAAATAAGGCCATTCGCAGCAAAATGGATGGAATTAGAGAAAATTATTTTAAGTGAACGAACACAAGCTCAGAAAGAGAAACACCACATGTTCTCACTCATATGTGGAGCTGAATCAAAATTATAAGAAGGAAAAAGTCCTATACAAAGGTTGGATCATCATAAAAGAAAAAAAAAGCTAATAATGGTATTATTAGAGATGGTCTAGAAAATGACAAGATGAAAAGAAAGTTCACTGCAGGAAAAGTTTCTATCTTAAACAGAACTGGAACCCAAGGATATATAGAAAAATATTACCATAAAAAGACAAGTAAATGGTAGAGAAGTCTTTCATGGGGAGGTGGGATGGGGGGAAGTGTACAAGAGTGTGAACCTATACAAGAGGGGGAACCTATATGAATAATGTACAACAAAATGCATATATGGAAATGTCACAATGAAAAGCATGTCAGAATGAATCACATTAAGGTGTACATTAAAAATTTCCAATTAAAAAAAAGAAATATTTGCCTACCCCAAGTCATGAATATATTGCAAAAATGCTGTTGTTCTATATTATCTTTTGGATATTTTTCTTTTTTTCTTTTTCTTTCTTTTGCTTTTTGTTTTTTGTTTTTGTTTTGTTTACTTTTCATGCTTAGGTATATGGTTTGCCTGGAAACAAGAATTAAGGGTCAGAATTCATTTGTCTCCATGCAAAGAGCAAAGTAACTCAATATTATTTAGTTAAAATGTCATTCTTTCCTCAGTGTCCTATAGTAGAACTATTGGCATTAGCCAAGTGACCACTTGTGTGTTTTTTTCTGGATGTTCTGTTCTTACTGTTTCCAACCTGCCAATTTGTCTACACTTACATCCCTTCTACACAGTCTTGATTGATGTAGTGTTAGTAAGCTTCAATATCTGTTAATCAAATCCTGCATCCCAAATTTAGTTATCTTGTGACTCTCTGAACACCATTTCTCCTTCCTTCCTTCCTTCCTTCCTTCCTTCCTTCCTTCCTTTCTTCCTTCCTATCTTTCTTTCTTTCCTTCCTTCCCTCCCTTTCCTTTCCTTTTCTTTTTTCAGTACTACGAAGTTAAACCCAGAGCCTAGAACATGTCGGGCAAGTACTCTACCGCTGGGATGCACCTCAGCCCCTTTTATATTTTTTATCTTGAGACAGTGTCTCACTAAGTTACACAGGCTGCCTCTGGCCTTGAACTTGTGATCTTTCTGTATCAGCCTCCTGAGTCACTGGAATTACAGGTATGTACTCCAGCACCCAGCCTCCAACAAGATTTCTTGATGTAAGGTATTGGCATCCTTTGGAGTATTAGTATCTTTGGCATATTGAGTCTTCCAAATCTAGGAGCATGGTATGTTTTTCATATATAAAAAGAAGGATCTTTACATTATACAAAAATTCATTTTGGTTCTATGTGAAGCAGTATTTTTATGGTGTTTATTCCTAGATATTTGATGTTTCTGTAAGCTATTATAAATGGCATAATTTTATTTAATTTTAGTTTGAGGGGGGACATATTTTTTCTACACTGTGCAGGCTCACCTCCAACTTGTGGGCTCAAGAGAACCTCTTACTTCAATCTTCTCCCAAATAGTTGAGACTGCAGGTGTCCACCACCACACCCAGATTTGTAAATAGCATAATTTTAAATTTTATTTTATGTATTTTGTCACCTAAATATTTTAGATTTCTGATAATTCTTATGTGTAACAAACTTACTATAATCCATTGATTCGGTGAGTTTGTTCAACATTGGCCTTTGATCACCCAGCTTCTTTACTCTCTTTTAAACCAGTGGCAAAATAATTGTTTCAATTCTCTGCCCCTCAACTTTTTTCATATTTTAAGATTACAATTAATTTGCTAAAGTCACTTATACATGTACCCACATGTTACATAAAATTGCTTTTTTATAAGCTTTTGTTTACATTTTTCTAATTTATTTATTATTAACTATATTTGCTTTGCTGTATCAAAAAGATAGTG